>CAJHQP010006820.1:0-35906 GCA_905132765.1 Moricandia arvensis | reverse complement strand
ATTGTAGTGGTTTTCAAATAGGTCTTCCCGTCACGACCCGCGTCCCGTCCCAGACCGCTGCAGTTTCTTCTTCGAGCGGTTCACAAAGGGTTGTCCACGTGGGATGCGGTATCTGGAAAGCAGTGACCAAAGCCGCCCGCTAGATGTACAAGCCTTCGCGGGACAACCTGCAGGATGGCTGATCTTCCATTGCACCTGCTCCAACGGGATGGCTGATCTTCCATTGTGCCTGCTCCAACAGGAATGACTCATTGTCTGTTGTTTGTTGTTTCAAAAAACTTGTTTGTAAAGCAATGTAAAGAATGTTTATTAAGAAAACATTTGCCATAAGTCATTATTTCATTAATGTCACATAGTCTATGCAAATAAGTAAGTGCAAAGTTCAAGCTGTTAAGTCCTAACCAAATATATTATTAAGAAAACACAATAACAAAGTCATGAATCTCAAATGCAAATTAAAATAGAAACCAAACAATCTCAAATGATAATAAAAGCATACACCAAATCAAGATAACATATCAAGCTTCTTTGTCCTCTTCTTCAGCATTGACAATGGACTCGAATGATGGTAGTGTCTCATCTTCAGCGTCAACTCCATTGTTAGTATCCGAAATATATAAAAAAAATCAGACATGATAATAAAAAAATCGTGTGAATGGTAATGTCAACACTTACCATGTTCATAAACTTCAATATTCTTTTAGTCAATTCCTAATGCATATCAGAGCTTGCATATTCTTTCGAAGTAGACGGCTTCTATATTTGTTAAGAACTCGCGATCTAATACTAAAGGATGACTCTGAAGCCACTGTTGTTATAGGAATACTAAGCAGATCACAATCCATTGCAACCAAATCACCATACCGATGAGTATTATCTTTCTAGAATTTGAGAATGTCCAAGCTCAAGATCTTATTAATGTCCAAAGGTGATTCATCAAGATAAGCTTCTAGAGCTGTCTTTCCACTCGCAACGCCGCTGACTTTGCGAAATGCAAAAAAAATCCTATGAAGATGTTAAAAAAATCAGACAAGCATTTAAAAAAAATAGGGTGACCAACGATTTTTTGTATAAGGTGATACAAGGAAAAAAATTAGACACTCACATCGTAGTTATCAAACAATCCTATTGATCCTTCAGCTGGAATGATTTGTGGAACTGTCTCACCTGACTCTGTAAAAGGTGATTAGTTTTTGATTGTTTGTCGTAAGACTCAAAAAGAGTACTGAGCTTCTTGCGCAAATTTTTCAACTTTGCATCATGTGTACTCATGTTAAGCTTCCTTAAGCAGAATTCTACAATTGAAAGCTTAAAACGTGGATCAAAGACTACTGTCATTGCAAAAACTCCACTAACTTCACCCCAATACTTATCAGACTTCTCTTTCATCGGTGGCACCATCTCTTTGACAATCACATCTTCACTTTCCTCATTCATTCGAAGCTAATCATCGATCTTCCAAACCTGATAGAAAGTACAAGTTTGCATTCGGTAATTAGAACTTGACATCAAACGTGTGATCTCAGCAAAAGGCCTCAAAAACAACATATCTCCTCGGCTCGTGTCCATTCCTCATCAGTAGGCGGCATTTTATAACCTCTCGTATCAAATGTCTCCAACTTAACAAATGTTTTACGGTAATTTATGGATCTTTCTAGCATATAGAAAGTTGGATCCCATCTTGTCTGCACATCTAGTATCAGACCCACATCTTCTTTTATAGACGCAACAACTACACATTTTGGGAACAATACTTAACGCGTTTTCGACATTGTTACATACTTAATACTCTCTCTTACTTTGTGCAAAGAATCTCCAATAACCTTCAAACCATCTTGCACTATAAGGTTAAGTATGTGAGATGCACATTTTACATGAAAAAATTCTCCTTCACACAACAAATCATCCCTCAACATCAGCTAAGATTTGACAATATCTTGCATCAAGTTATTACTTGTAGCATTATCTAATGTGATAGAGAACACTTTTCTTTCAATTCCCCACTCAGTCAGTGTTGCAAGGAGATTCATCGCAACATTCATACCTGAATCTGGTGGGGGTAGAGCATAAAACGCCAGGATCTTGATGTTCAACCTCCAATTTAAATCAATGTAATGTGTTGCCACACACATGTATCCTTCACGTTTCAAATAAGTCCACAAATCAGAAGTGAAAGAGACTTGTCCAGAGAGACTTGCTAAATCCCTCTTCAGTGTCTCTCTCTCACTTTCATACAATCGATACACTTCTGCTCTCGCCGTGTTTCAAAAAATAAAATTGACATCAAGCTTTCAAATACTTCCATGCTACTCTCATTTTTCATACTCCACGTATGATCATGCTGGACTATTGTCTTAGCAACATGCTGCCTAAACACAATATGATCATACTTGCGAGGTACTTTCCCCTCAGCATTGAATTGTTTCTGATTTCCGGTATTCTTTGAATACTTTTTACATCTCACACGATGTCTTCTCATTCCAGTTGTTCCATGCAAGTGGGAATTCCACGCATACTCATGGTTACAATGATTGCATACGACTTTCATTTCTCCACCGGGTTTATGAACCACATGAAAGTCAGTCCACACATCTGATCTTCGCCTATTCTCCTTATAATCTGAACTGTTTTCATCCTCATCCAACTCATCCTCAGCCAATTCATCATCAAAATCCGGTATCTCCTCTTGGATCTTCTTCTTCTTTTGCGACTGACTAGATGTGGCCTTTTTCTTTTGTGGCATGGGCTTTCTTCTCCTTACATGAATCAAAAATTTCAATGGAAACTACTTCATCTGACTACCCACCTGTGAGGACGAGTCAATACCACCATCTATAGTGGATTGGAACATGGGTTTCCTCAAAGCTGTTCCATAACTGGTTTGTCTCTGAAGCTTGCTTGTTTGGGTTGGTTGAGTGATTTCAACATCAGAATCATCCTCTATACTGAAGAGCTTTCTTTTGCTTCTCTGATTCTTTCCATCATTACCACCATCATCTATCTGATTAGCGACATCAGCAACTGCATCAAGTTTAGCTAAGATATTTTGAGTCTCAAGTCTCAAATATCCAGCAGCAACCAGTTAGTATCCATCTCCTGATCTCCTGAGTCACCTCTTGATTCCGTGGTCTTTCATGTTTCTTTGGTTAGTTTTTTTTCTCAAAGCACGTCCGGTATTTTTTGTAATTCTGTTAGTTCACCTAAACTAAGTCTAAGTGGTAGGGTTTTTATAATTGGTTAATTATTTTAATTGTAATTTATTATAAATAAAATTTATAATTTTCCAAAAAAAAATTGGTAGAGGACAAGCAACATAAACAATACAATAACACAGTCACACAGTGATCTATCATCTATGCTAAGCAAGTTAAACAACAAGAAGGTGATCTATCATCTATGCTAAACAAGGAGCTTACTAACCTGAGGTCCTTAAAGTTGCTATATCGGAATGAAAAGTCTGGTAGGAACTGGAGAAGCTGGTTTTAGTACTCGTGTTGTGCCTCCTTGTTCACCAACACTCTATCATATGGACACTATCTCACAGAGCACAAAAAAGAAAGACAAAAGACAAGTCAGAATTTCAGTTCAAGCATTGTAAACAACTAGACAAAATATAAGACACACACAAGTAGACAGAACACGAGTCATGTCTTAACTTTGCAGGGAATTTGGCAGCATAGCATGTGAAAAATCACCCTACAACCTTAGAATGATAGATCACCAGCTATGCTGCCAAAATCCGCTGAACTAGTCAAGACAGATAATACAGGTCAATCAACAAAAATTCATATAAAGATCCGCTGAACTTGTCAAGACAAGTGATAAAAGTCAATCAAAACCAAACTTAGCTGAACATAAAACATTAAACGAACTTAGCTATAAATAGAACAAATAGATCTAATAGAGTAAAGACAAGTCTAACTTAGTTGTCATTACTATTCGCCTCCTTCTTCATTTTTCGCAACGCCATCAAGACATCAACTCGAAACAGAAAATATCCATATACATAAGACAAATAAAAACAAAAGATGTATCAGTGAGTGAAATCAAATAATTTCACTACAAACTATAAACAATATTCAACTAATCAAAACTTCAGTATCAGTTTATTTAGATTCTTGTAACACAACAAGTACACAACAAGGTACATGTATCAGTATCAGATAAGTAATTAAACATCAGACAAACCGAGGCAGAACTAAGCTGACATGTCGTCCTCGTAGTTCACCGTTCTCCTCTTTGTTCACCATCAATTCAAGAAACACATGCATGGAAAAGACAACAAATATAACTTCAGTAAAAGCTCTAAACTATATTCAAGCAATCACAACTTCATTAGTACAAGTAATAATGAGACAGAATAGAGACTGAGATTGTTACCTCAGACTACATGCATGTCAATTTACATTGTAGTTACCTTCAAGCAAAGACACATTTAATAAAAGAAATAAAAATAAAGATTGATAATAGCAAATAGACAGAATATGACTCAAAGAGGAGAAGAAGACGACCATGCATGCAGCGAATGAGAAGCTCCGGTGGTGGATCTAAGAAGAATAGAAGCTCTGGCGGTTGATTGAAGAGAAACCACCTGAAAATTGTGACTCATGTTTGTTAAACCTATGAACATCAAATCGACAACAAGCACAGTAATCATTCATGACCTCTGAGTCACGGATTTGACATGCATGGAGAGAAGGAGACACTCGAACCATCGTCGCTGAAGATCCCATCACCGGAACTGGATATTCTTCTTCGGTGGAAAGAGAGTTCGCAAACTTCAACTTGTGTCTCAATAAGAAGATCCAGAACCAGCAACCGGAAGCATTAACAAACCTTATACAGCCGCCACCGGAGCTCCAAAACACATAGGTGAAGAGAGACCACCGAATCGCCTTACTTTCTCTCACTCTATCTTGTTTGTTGCAGGTGAAATAAAGAAGTGAAGTGAAGCTAGGGTTTACGAGATTCTGAATACCCGAAAGTCAACTTGGGGCCCATCCCGCTTTTGTCACGTTACCGTACAGTCCCTGCCCGTAAAGCCCGCTTCTTTTTGGGCCAACAATATTCTGGCCCAAACCAGCCCTGTATAAATCTCTAATGGTCCAGGTACAAAGTTGACAACACTAGTAGTACGTACTTCCCTAAGATTTTCTTTCTTATGGAAACTATGAATAGTATGACACTATGGTTGACCCTAAATTTCGGCTAGGGTATGATCATGTCTTCACTATAAACCCTGTAAATACCTAGGCAGGTTTAGCTCTTTTTTGGAAAAACAGTGTAGATGTTGAACTTTCGTACTATCACAAGAACATTTTGATGTTAATATTAAGATGGGTGATAGGCAATACTTTCTCTCAGGTATGTATGGTAGCGCAAATTTTAAACTTAGACATATAGTGTGACACCCCCGATCTGGTCTAAGTACAAGTTGACTCGACCAGCCGTGCAACAATCAAACAAGAACATGCACAGCCAAATCACTATTAACTTAAACCAAACCGAGAGGCCACAATGTGTACCTCAACGATTAACCCAAAGTTCCCGGAAAAGATCCAGGTACCTTAGGCCAATCGCCTAAGTACACATATCCTATTAGGTACAACCCGAGGCTTTTCAACCTTACTGAGTAATACCAAATAGTTAGTTCGTCCGAACAAAGACTAATATCATATGGAACTCGTACTTAAAGAAACATTCTTTAATACATTATATAATATTCTTTCAAAAGCATATTACAAAATATTAATGATTAACCTCGAGGTTTTTGGTCAACAAACTTTATAGATAAGATATATCAAACTACTTTGCAAGGATAATAAAACTACCGCTGGCTAATGATGTTCCTTCCTGTCCTAGCGTAAAGGTCTCCCGCCTACTGGTTACCTGCATCACAAAATGAGTCATGAGTAACTAGTTTACTCAGTGAGTCTAATCCCGCACCCCAACACATATTAGTAATATCCCAAGCAGTCGACACCATTTGAATGCTGGAAATATATTCCATAATTATAATATATATATGGGCTATCATTCCATCTATGTGAATCATATCTTAAACATCACCTCCACAACACCCGCCATTCACTCATACGTATAATGCAAATATATATATATATATACTAAACCCAGAAAACCACCAAGGCTAACCGAGCCTAGCGGGGAAAATAAATATAACCATCATCTCAATCAGATATTCGAAGATCGAACATCTAACGCTGCATGCAGTTACACGGTCTCCAGGGTGCGACCCCATCATCGTGTCTTCGTGACCTTGTTCCATATCGCAGGACCAATTCACGGTAATGCGGGAATTTTAGGGCGAGTGAGTATACAATAAGACTTCACATGTTTCATACTTATGTACTTATATATTAGTACTTGAGAACAAGTACTAAGGCTCGGGATAAAACTCAAATAATAATTCATAATATTTCTTAAGTGTTTATAATAAGTAAACACTTCACGGTTTAATATAGTTCAAGAGACTTACTTATCTATCAACCATAATCATTTATTTTACTCAAGCAACACTAATTCATCATTCATCTATCTAGACTCACTTTTTAATCCATGAGATTGGCTAAGGAAGACTAGACTCGAGCTCAAGCTAATCACACTCCACTTAACTTCTGATTCAGAACGTCAACAAGGAAGGATCCGGTTGATCCCACCACTGACCTCGACCATCTGAATTGAAAACAAAATTGTTGGAACAAAGGTTAATCAGTCCGGTACCAGCAGAAATCAACTCAGCTCAGTTCATCAACTTATATCAGTTCACTAACGGTTCTACGAAAATGATCAGTCCATGATCAACTTCTTACCAAGACATAATATGGCTCTTCTTGATGAACCAGCTTTGTTCTTCAAGCTTCTCTCGACCATTGACCTGAAATAGAGCAGTTCGGTGTACAAGATCATCATTCCAACAGTTCGGTTTTGTAAGGCAACTTAGATCAGACTAGTTCAGTTCAGGGAAAGCTTTATCAGTTCAGTTCAGGGATAGCTCAGCCCGGTTAAGTTAAGATCAAACCAAGATCAGTTCAGTTTAGATTAAATCCACTCATCTCATCTCAGTATAGTTAACAATTCCATGAGTTTGATTTAATCGAAAACTAAATAAAACTGAGCCATATAAAGGTTTAGACAACTGATCCAGCACACAAGCTTAACTAATCCACATCTGGTTCTGATCAGAACATAACTGAAGCAACAAACTGAAGCTTACCAACCAACTAAAAGGCTTGATGATCTCGGGTCAACACTCCTTTCAAGCTGAACTCGCGATCTAACCATCATTAAAACAAGTACGGAACTCTGTTCAGAACATAGAAAGGCTGGTGATCTAATCTGAACAGCTCACCTTTATTCTTCCTCACATCAACAACAACACAGACTGGTTGAAGAAGAACACCACCCAAAATTCTCTTGATTTTTCTCTTAATTTTTCTTTGAATTTTCTGTCTGATTTCCTCTCCTCTCTCTCTCTGAATTTTCTTTGTTTCTCTCAGGTTTATGCACGACCAGAGTGAAGAAGAAGAGGTTAAAAAGATGTGAGAACCACTTTTGATTGTCTTAGATGAGTGTCCAGCTGAGGGACCAAAGAAAGGGCAGTGGAGACAGCTGGAGAACTGCTTCACCACTTTCAGAATCAGCTGCTGTCTTTTCCTTCACCTGAAGCAAGCTCCAGCCAGTACATGTGCTCTTCACATGACAACTTAAGAAGCAGGCAAGCAGGCATCTTGTGACTTTCATGTGCCATTGACTACAGAAGCAAGCAAACAGGAAGGTGCATCTCACATGTCCAGGTCAGGAAGGAAGCAAGCAGCCAGACAGCACATGACATGCACATGAATCGCAAGCAGCTGAAAGTATTCGAGACCAGTTTTCGATCAAATGTTTTCCTTCCATTGGTTCTCGGTTTGCTTTTGGATAAACTCGTCCAGCTTATATATAACTTGAAGATAATAATTAACACTCGATCAAAACTATCAAAGGAAGTCCTTTCGACCGTATGACAGTCCCGTTGAGACATTAATTCATCGGGTCGACTTATTTTTAAATCTGGTGGACCAACTCCGAACTGGTCGATCGGAAATTTTATCGACCAAAAAGTCATGGCTCGTGAGGGTTATTACATATAGTCAGGTTGGTACACAAGATTTCTAACTCAAGACGGAAAAGAAATCATTCTAAAATCTGTAGCGATGGCAATGCCCACTTTGCTACAAGTTGTTTTAAACTTCCTAAGATAACTTGTAAAAATCTTATTTCAGCTATGGCGGCTTTTTGGTGGAGATCTACTGAAGATGAAGGAAAATTTCACTGGTTAAGTTGGGACAAGCTGTGTTCCTAAACACCATGGAGGAATGGGTTTTAAAGACATATAAACTTTTATTCAAGCTTTACTGGCTAAGCAAGCCTGGAAGATCCTTCAAGACCAGTCATCTCTGTTTAGAAGTTTTTTAAAAAGCAAATATTTCCCTAATAGTGAATTCCTCTTTGCCAAGTTAGGTAAGAGACCTTCTTTTGCATAGCGTAGTGTTTTACATGGTAGAGATCTCTTAATCAAGGGGCTTATGCATATGATTGGAAATGGACAATCTATAAATGTTTGGTCTACTCCTTGGCTTGCGGATGGTGACAGAAAGCGCATTCATCTGATGAAAAACATTTTGATTGATCTTAATCTCAGAGTGAAAGATCTGATGCTGCCAAACTCTCATCAATGAGATACGGATAAGTTAAATGATCTCTTCTATCCTCAAGAAATAGCAATCATCTCCAAGATTAAACCAGATATCTCTTCTAAAGATTTCTTATATTGAAATCACACAAGATCTTGAGAATACTCAGTTCGGTCTGGCTATTGGTTTTCTGAAAAGGTATCCAACAAGGAAGCGTATACTGCAAGAGCAATGTTACCTTCTCTCAATGGGATCGAAGATTACATATGATCTCTTGAAACAGCTCCTAATGTCAAAAAAAAAATCTTTGGAAAGTAGTTAGTTGAGCTCTTCCTGTGATTGATAACCTTGCGGCCAGAGGTATGAAAATAGAAACAAGATGTCAAGTTTTTGGATTATAAGGAGAGTCTATAAATCATGTGCTTTTCACTTGCACTTTTTCCAGACAATATTGGGCTACAAGTTCTTTCCCTATGCCTCTTTCAGGTTTCTCTCCATCCTCGGTTTACTCTAACATTTTATATGTTCTGAAAGCAAGAGAAATACACTCTTTTCCTTTGAACATAAGAAGAGCTGATCCTTGGATCATCTGGAGTATATGGAAGAATAGAAACTCACATTTCTTCGAAGTACAACAAGAGCCCAAAATCTTCGCAACAAAGTTTATGAGGAAGCAAGCCACTGGTTTCTTATCAAGGCAATAGAAAATAAGAAAAATCAAGAAGAGAATAATATTCGGCTGGAAAACTCCCCTTATAGATTGGTTAAAATGTGACATTGAATAGAATTGGAACAAGAACAAAAAGGAAAGTGGAGCCTATTGGGTTCTTAGGAACAGTGAAGAGAAGGTTCTATTACACAGTAGAAGATCTCGGGGGTTATCAGCCATATTGATGCTTCTTTTGAAAGTTGGTTATGGGCAATTAGTACCCTTAAAAGCCTTCATTTTTATTCGATTATTTTTTCAAGCGAAGACCATGATCTAATTGCAGCAGTTGCAAAACCTCAGCTTGGCCCTCTCTCAAATTCTACTCAGAGAGTATTGTCTTCAACTTAATGATTTTCTGGACTGGTAGGCTCAATTTCTGAAACGCTGTGATATCAAAGGTGGTTTTCTAATTGCTGATAGTGTCATTCAAGAGGATCGGTTTCAATCTTACATTGTAGTTGGTTCTCCATTTTGGCTAACACATCTCTTTTCTATCCTTATGCTTCTATGTGATATGTTCTGTTTTTAATGTTGTTTGTACTTCTGTTTCTTGTATTCCTCCGATCCTTTTAATGAAAGTGTTTAAAAAAATCTTCTTTAAATGTAAAACATCACAATTGTTCAAGAATAATGATTCTCCATCTTTCTACATTTAGTGGGACACTTATCCTCCCACAAAATGACTTGTGCATTATCATCTTATTTTTGGTTTTGTCTTTTTTCCACAAAATGACTTTCCCTACAGCTATAAAGAGTGGTGGCATCTCTTTCTTGTAATATAAGTTGAAATACAATAAAATTGTTTTTCCCTCTCTCCTACTTTAATCTCAGCTCTCTTTTTCCTACGTTTGTGTCTACGCACATAAGGAAATAAATACATCAAAGATATATATATATATATATATATATATATATATATTAGAGTCTCTCTATATTTATTATACAACAGATTATCATAACGAAACTCTAATTTTATACCGTTGAAGTAAGGTTTAATTTATGTTTTTCAATAATTTATTATGTTAATTTTTTATTGTTTTGAGGTGATAGGCTCTGTCTCCGTTTATTTTTCGGGATGATAGGCGTTGCCTTTCCCGAATGATCGTTATGGTAGGCTATGTCTTCACGATCAGAGAAAAACGTGGTAGGTTTTGTCCATGAATAATATAAAGGAAAGGTCAACATGGTAGGCAATGTATCCTCATACCTTGAATAAAAAGTTAATATGGTAGACTATGTCTCCTCGAACCTTGAATTAAAAATGATCAATATGGAAGACTATGTCTCCTATGATCATGTGGTAAGTTAAGCCTCCAAATTTATTTATGCTTTCTAAAATTCTGCATTTAAGTTTATGTTTTTACTTTCCGCATTTAAATTATGCATTTAAATTCTCGTCTTTATTATAGTTTTATATGTTATTCTATGAATACAATTATCATGTCGAATTTGACAAACCTCAAAATAAATGTTTCTTATATCACGGGAAATAATTATATGACTTGGGCAGTGGGTGAAAAATATGCTAAGAGGAAACATGTTTTTGGAAACCATCAATAACGCGAAAACGGTGTTGGATGAGAAAAAGGCTAAAGCCATTATATTTTTTACGACACCATATACATGATGGTTTAAAAGATGAATATATTACGAAAAAGGATCCTAGGGACCTTTAATCATTAAAAGAGAGTTTTGTTCACCAGAAATATGTGATCTTACCGAAAGCTAAACACGAGTGGATCCATCTCCGGTTCCAGGACTACAAAGTGTTAGTGAATATAATTTCGCGATCTTTGGAATTACATCTAGGATCAATTTATGTGGAGAAAAAATAAGTGATTATGATATGATTGAGAAAACTCTTTACACGTTCCATCCTAGAAATATAGTATTGCATCAACAATATCGGGCGAATGGGTATACCCGTTACTCGGAGTTGATGCAAGTCCTCCTTGTAGAGGAAGATAATAATCACTCGTGACTTCAAACCATCATGCTCGTGCCATTGGATCTGCTCCATTCCCCGAAGTGAATGTTGCATCATCCAATTATGATAATTGGAGAGGACGAGGACGTGGGCGTGGTGGAAACCGTTATCATGGTCGTGGAAGAGGACGAGGAAGAATATTTCATCCGTATGATGAAATAAATAATAAGAACTTCCACGAACATGAAAGGGGCTGAGATGATAAAAGGCAAACTAGAAAAGGTTTGCTACAGATGCGGCATGAAAGTTCATTGGGTATGTGGTTCTCGTACGCAAAAACATTTAACCGATCTATATAGAGAATCCCAAAAAGTGAAAGAGAAAGGAAGTGAGAAAAACTTCATCTCTGGTGAATCTTGGTCATCCTTTCATAGGTTAAATGATGATACTCATGTTGACGTGTTTGATTTTCTCGTTTATCCAAAAAATCAATGAATTATAAGATAGATGTGATATAATATGTATTAAATTATATTATCTTTATCTTTTGTAAGATATATATTATATTTCATGTTTAATTTTTATACATGTTTTATGAATAGTTTAAACTCAAAAAAAATGCCAGACTTTGAGACTTAGGATGGAGATATGTGTTTTGGCAGATAGTGCATCAACGCACGCGATAATTAAAGATAATAAATATTTCTCCAGTGTCAAAATAAAAGATTACATTAGAAGCGTAAGTACAATATCTGTTAGTGAAAATATTATTAAGGGCTCTCGGAGAGTCACTTTTTCAATGCCAAAGGGGGCGAAATTAATGCATTATACTCCCTCAAGTCTCATAGAAATTTGTTAAGCTTTAAGGAGATCCGGGGAAGTGGGCCCACAAAGGATACTAGGAATATAAGTGGACTACACGTCACCAAGTATATTAAGATATCTTGAACCGGTAAATGTGATATATTTACGACACGTTTTATTATTGCCATTTTAATGAGGAAGAATTCCCATCATTAGGGGAGGAATTCGAGAAATTCCTAAAGAGATTACATGGTGTACACCGTACGAATCGACGAGAGCTGGAATTTTAGAAAATTGTGCATTTGCATAATTTGGCAAACCAATTACCATATGCGTTCACAGATACGAGAAGGGTGACAAAATCATATATACCCGCCGAAAGTGTTCCATCAAGAATTATTGTTCCTGAAGAACAAACAGATGGAAAAACAATGATTGAACCTATGGTTCAGTTAAAGAAGGGGAGACCAGCGGGTTCTAAAGATAAAAATCCCTGAAATAAAAGAAATTGGTTAAGAAAAATAAAAAGGTTCCAGAAGAACCTGATACTGAAAAATACCTAAAGAAGGCATAAATGAAAAGGTTCAAAAGAACCAAATAAAGATAAGGATCTAGATGACGAGAATGGAACAGAAAAGTATGAGATTTCCATCAACTATGCCCGAGATAAAAAATTATGAATCAGGAATAAGATAAAGATGTTGATGGAATGTTCTCCTTTTCTGTGTCCAAAGAAATAAATCACGAAAGTGATAATCCAGATCCAAGGTTCATATTGGAATGTATGAAAAGACATGATTGGTAGGAGTGGAAAATGGCCATACAAACTGAGTTACTCTCCTGAAGAAATGGAATCTCTTTGGACCTATAGTCATAACATTTGAGAATATAAATCATGTTGGGTACAAGTGAGTATTCGTGAGAAAAGTAAATGAAAAAGAATGAAGTAACACGATATAAAGTTCGATTAGTTGCCAAAAGTTTTTTTAGAGACCGAGAATTGATTTTGAGGAAACATATTCTCCAGTGATGGATGCAATTATGTTTAGATTTTTGATGAGCCTAGCGACATCAAAAAAATCTTGAAATGCATCTTATGGACGTTGTGACTACATATTTGTATGGATCATTGGATAATGATATATACATGAAACTCCCTGAAGGATTGGAAATACCCAAAGCATTGAAAAAAATCTAGGGAGATTTGTTTGGTCAAGTTACATCGATCACTTTACGGATTAAAGCAATTCGCACACATGTGGTACAATCGCTAAAGTGAATATCTGTTTAGAAAATGATATGTGAATAATTCGATATGTCCATGCGTTTTTGAAAAGAAATTTTCATCTGGCTTTGTGATCATTGTTGTATATGCAGATGACCTAAACATTATTGGAACTCAAAAGGAGTTTGATGATGAACAAACTCATATGAAAGAAGTTCAAAATCAGAGATCTCGGCAAGACAAAATTTTGTCTTTGGCTCTAGATAGAGCATTTTCGAGAAGGAAAATTTGTGGATCAATCAAATTATACGAAAATGATATTAAAACGCTTTTATATGAATAAAGCGACTCCTTTGAGTACCCCAACGGTAAATAAATCTCACGATGTTGATAGAGGTCCTTTCAGGTCCTGTGAAGATAGCAAAGAAATATTAAGTCCAGAAGTACCTTATATGAGTGATATCGGTGGGCTTTTATATCTTGCAAATTGTATTAAACCTTATATTGCCTTTGTCACTAACTTACTTGCAAGATATAGTTCTGATCCTACTCGCAGGCATTGGAACGGAATAAAGCACATATTCCGTTACCTTTAATGTACAGTAGACTTAGGGTTAATTTATTTTAGAAAATCCGAGTTTGGTATGGTTGGTTTTTTCAGATGCATGATACTTATCAGATCCTCATAAAGCTCGACCGCAAATCGGCTATGTTTTACAGTCATTGGCACCGCGATCTCTTGGCGTTCCCAAAAACAAATTGTGGTTTCTACTTCTTCAAATCATGCAGAAAATATTGCACTTCACGAAGCGTGTCGAGAATGTGTGTAGCTTAAGTCAATGAGTCAACACATATAAATATCAAGTGGAATAGAAATTAAGAAAGTGGAGTAGAAAGTTTTTGAAGATTATTCGGCTTGCATCGCTCAACTCAAAGAAGGTTATATCAAGAGCGACATGACAAAGCATATTCCTCCAAGATTTTTTTCGTACATACGAGAACTCGAGAAAATCAAGAAGTGGACATTGAGTATCTACGGTCATGCGAAAATTTGGCTGACTTGTTTACAAAAGTCCTTCCTACTACAATATTCCAAAAACACGTCTATGGTATCGGAATGCGGCACTTGCGTGATCTATGAAGAAAACACTATGTCCCTTATTCCCTGGGGGAGATTACCTTATGTACTTTTTTCCTTATCATGGTTGTTAACCCAAAAGATTTTTCCATGATTAAGTTTTTAACGAGACAATACGTAATACAAGATGGATAATCAAATGGGAGAGTTAAAGGATAATGATTCTCCATCTTTCTACACGTAGTGGGACACTTGTCCTCTCAAAAAATGACTTGCGCATTATCATCTTATTTCTGATTTTGTCTTTTTCCTCTAGTTTTTTATTAACCAACTTTCCCTATAGCTATAAATAGTGGTGGTCTCTCTTTCTTGTAATATAAGTTACAATAAAAATGTTAGTCCCCTTCTCCTATTTTAATCTCAACTCTCTTTTCTTACATTTGTCTCTACACATAAAGAAACAAATACAACAAAGATATATATATTCTTGTGATATCATTTATTTTTATTTTCTTGTGATCTTTATTTTGAATAAAATTCTTTAATTCTCGTAATAATTATGTTATTATTGTTTGATAGATAAAGTTTTAATATGTAAATAATAAAATTGTGCACAATAATGATTAAAACTTACTTTTATTATCTTGAATTAGGATACAAGTTCTTGATGATACTGAACTGAGAGTACAAAAATTAAAACTTAGAAAATTTTGAGAGTTCTAGAGAGAAGGGAGAGTCTTTTAGAGAGAGAGAAGAAAAGCAGAAATCGCTAGTGTCCTCCTTGCTGAAAATGACTGTGTATTTATAGTCAGAGTTTGTTTGCATAGCATCTTGTGATGTGCCGTCTTCTAGTGGTGCTGACACTCGGTTGATACGTGTCATCTTCTAGTGGTGTCGACAGTCTTGAGTGGGTTGCTTGATAGAGACTTTGTCTTTTTACGAGGGAAGTCTTCATGTGGGCCCCATCTTGTTGGGCGGATATCTTTTTGCATAGTATTTCCAGTGATTTCTTGGTAGATATATAGATATACTATGTATATTATTTTACAAATTGCGAACCGTAATAATACAAATAGTAAAAAAACTTCAAAATAATATACAGAGACTACTAGGATATACTTTTATTAAAATTTTAGACTACGATATATATATAGAGAGAGAGAGAGTCTCCATATTTATTACACAACAACTATATATATTCTATTTATATATATTTAGACAATTTAATAATGTTTTGTCTTACCAATAATATTAAATATTTAAAATATTTGGTATATTCCAAAGAATATATTTTCATTTAAGAACTTTAAAACCGAACCCTAAGTGGGGCTTATTGAACTAAGGATTTGAGAGAATTCAAGATTTGAGAAAATCTAAAGAAATCCGAGATTTGAATAAATTATAAAAAGATTTGTTACAAGTTTTATATGTTTTTGAAGAATTTTTTGGGTTTTTGAAAAAAAAACTTTCTTTTTAATTTTTAAATATTTATTTAAATGATAATTTATTTCTACAATACTAAAATTTGATATTATTATCATTTTCTGAAATATATAAAATATAAAGAAAAATAAAAAATATTTTTCAAATATTTTTATTTTTATTTTTATTTCATTTCAAAAAAATTATTTTCATTTTAAAAATGTGAAAGATTTTTTTCTATTTTTTTTTTAAAAAAAAAAAATTCAAATACCATCCTAGGAGATGATATTTCAATTAGTTATTTTTTCACTGTAAAATATCATCCATATTCCACAAAATCTCATTTGATGGATTTTGTTGACAAAATCTATATTTTCCAATAAGCTGTAATTTGAGAGAATTCATACAAATGACTAATCCAATAAGTTTGGATTTCATATGGAATTTGTAAATGTTAGATACAATAAGAGGGGATTTGTGAAAAAAAATGAAATTCTCTCAAATCCTTGATCCAATAAGACCTCCTAAATTTTATTTTCTCTCCAGCCATCTAAGTTTTTTTTTCTTCTCTTCATCACTTTTGCTTCTCTGGTGGCTGGCGTTCTTCGCCATCATCAGAGGTCGTCACCACTGGAAAGGTCTTCTCTTACCTTTCTTTTCTTATGCTCTCTATGTTTTCATGTTTTTCTGATTTTAATTTTTTTTTTACGAAGAGACATTATATCTCCGGTTTGTATTTGTTGTGATAACCATTGGGATGGATGTTCTTTCATCTCTCTCCTTTCTTCTAGGCTTGGGCCTAGGGTCTTCGTCTGCTTGCGATTGAGATCTTATAGTAGAAATCATGCAGTAGTGAAGTTGTCTTTTATAAATAACGTTGGTTATTTGGCTCTTTGAGAAAGAGATTTAAACACCTATTGGTACATCTGAGATTCATACCTAGTGGTATTTTTCTGACACAATCCCTTTTGTGACAATTTTTATGTAAGAAGTTGTCTTTGTACTGAATTCGAAGTTCGGCGGTTAGTTGTCAGATCAAAAGGTTGCCAGTTTGATGCCGTATAAGAAGATCAACGGTGTGCCATTCTTGGAGACACAACAACGCCCCTATCTTTGCATTGTTCGTTGTTTTAAAATATACTCTGCAACCTTAAGCTATTAATCGAGCGGAGAAGATGATAAGACACATACAATGATGTTTGGTATATTCTCTTTCACATCATATGACATTGTTGTGTTTCTATTCAGATTTAGATGTGTGTCCATTTCTATGTAGGAATTTATTCATTACCATAGCCTCTATTGGTGTGCGTGGAACTGCTTAGTTGCTATTGTATCCGTTAATATCTTTATGATAAAGGCATTATATCGGGATGACTATATGGAATAAACTCTTGTTCGGTGTCAAAAAAACTTTAAAATCGACTAACCTAATGCTATAAATACATGAGTGAATTACACTATTAGTCATTTTCTATGTCTCTTTACACAATAAGTCACATTACACTTGACGAGCACTTTTGCTCAAAACGAGGTGAAATATAGATAAAAGTACCCTCTCTTGCTGCCCTCATTTCACCACTTGTAGTTAGGATGAAATTTCATGTTAGATAGAAAGAAAGATTAGTTAGGAGTTAGTTAGGTTTTTAATTACTAGTGCTTTATATATTTATATTATTATAATTAATTCACCCTTTATTTCTTTACTTGATTACTTTTCAAATATTAAATAAATAAATACATTTGATATAATATATTATATTTTTTATCTTCTACATTTCAACATCCATTTACATATATTTTACAAATTTAAATATGCAAAACATATTAACTCATTAAAACACATTTGTGGATCAAGCATTTGTGGACAAATATAACGAAATCTGAACTATTTCTAATTCGATTCCACTTTGGAGTTTATAAGAAAATAGAAACCTGAACACGACATTACCCGAACCAAAAGATGTCCGGTTCCTAAACAGGTCCTAAATATCCCAAACCGGATAACCTAAGATCTGAATGAACCAAGCCAAACAAAATTCCTAGCACTAGTGGATATATATGTTGTGGATAGAGAAAAAAGTGTGGACTTCATTTTAGTTCACCCTCCATTTCTTTATTTTGAATAAATGTTTTTATTTTATTATTATCAATTTACCCTCTATTTCTTTATTTGATTTTTTCAAATATTAAAATATATAAATAAATAAATTTCACATAATAATTTTAGTGTTTTTATTTTCTTCATTTTAACAACTATTTAAATATATTTTAGCAATATGAATATAAAAAAAATCAACAGAAAAAGTAGATTTGTAGATTAAGTGTTTGTGGAAAATAAAATATGGATAGAAAAAATATAGACTTGTGGGTTGTGAACACAAAATAATTTAGATCAGGTGTGATTGTGGACAAGTATACATATAATTGGACAAAACGTCAAACCTATACTTTTAGTTTAAAAGAGATCATAAGAGTTTGAAAGTAGAGTGGAAATGTGATGAAAGGTGAGTATTTCTCTTTATTATTACTTGCTTAATTAATCAATTACAGCTTAAGCATTACATTTATAGAAAAAAAGCTACTAGGGTTTTAGTCTTGTTCGTATGTGTCCTTTAGTGACTCAAACCGATTATGTGTGATGATTGATTGAGATTGTCCAGGTGTAGCTCTCTTTTGCTTTTACTTTTGGGAAATTTCCTTCATAATTTCTCTTGTATTGACTCTGGTTTTGTCTTGAGTGAAGCTAGATGATGATCGTTGGAGTGTGCAAGCTGGATATAGAGTTTTGGGGCTGCCAAATGGGATTCGTGACTGATTCAGGAAGAGAGTTATGCTTTTTTTCTTCAGTAGCAAGTGGACTTGGGCTACGATTGTTGATAGGCCCCTCAAACTTGGTGAAGGTAATGAACTGACACCTAGTTTGCTCCGTGACGAGAAAGCATCAGTTGGGAATGATTTCGTGAAGATATCATCGATTTACTATTGTCCAAGAATATGGCGAACCTCAAGTGCACCAAGAGCAACCTTTTCTCTGTCATAGTGATAGTCAAGAGCAAAGTGTTTTGTCTTGGAATAGAAGGAAGGATTTGACGAGAGGAGTACCGCAGAGAGATTATCGCAGACCTGCAATGGAGTTATGAGCAAAGGAAGACCAAGTTCACAGAATACAGTACACAACCATGTAATTCAGCTGCTGTTTCTGATAAAGTCCTATGTTCAGCTTCAATAAAGCTTTTCGATATTGTAGGTTGTTTGCGGGATTACCATGAAATGAGATTCTTTCCTAGGAAGGTAATGAATCTTCCATTTGATCTTTTTGTAGATTGACACCCTGCCCAGTCATTGTTGTTGTAGGCAGTTATTGTGAAATTTGTGTCCTTGTGAAGAGAAATACCCATGGTGATTGTACCCTTCTCATAGCGAAGTATTCTTTGAGAAGGTTGAAGTCAGACACACTTGGAGAATGTATCTTTTGACAGACGAAATTGACAACAAACTGAATGTTTGGCCTCGTTAAAGTAAGGTACTGAAGCTTTCCCGCTAAACTTCTAAAATATGTTGGATTAGAAAACGATTTAGTCTGATTAGGTACCTTATTTAACTGTAGAGGAAGAGGAGTGGGCATTGGGGAACAATCCGTCATAGATGCCACTACAAGTAAGTCTTTTGCGTATTTATGTTGACTGAGAAACAAACCATTAGAGTGACTCTGAACTTGGATGCCTAAGAAATAGTTTAGCTTTCCCATATCCTTCATTATAAATTCTTTGTTAAGCTGTTGTAATAGCTCTGTTAGGATTGATGAATTGTTCCTAGTGATAACTATATCATCAACGTAGAGAAAAAGGATAATCATGCCTTTGTTGGTTTTGTTAGACGAACAGAGAGGGATCGAACTTAGAGCAAACAAAACTGAAATCAATGAGGAAGGAAGTGAATTTGTCAAACCAAGCCCGTGGAGCCTGCTTGAGCCTGTAGATAGCTTTGTTAAGCTTCCAAACATGATTCAGCTTCTCTTTGTCAACAAAACCAGCAGGATGCTTCATATGCACTGTCTCATTAAGATTCCCATGCAAAAACGCATTTTTAACATCCATTTGTTTGATTTCCCAATCCAAAATTGTTGCCATGTGAAGAATAGTTCTGACATAGGCCATTCTTACTACAGGACTATAGGTATCTAGATAGTCAATTCCTTCCTCTTGCTCATTTCCCTTCTTGATTTTCTTTTATTAAGTGTACCATCTGCATTTAGCTTAAACCGGAAGACCATCTTGATCCCAAAACATGCATATCAGGAATAGCTGGAACTAGTGTTTGTTTCTTTGCACGTATCATATTCTTCTCACATGGCTGCAGAAAATGTTGTAGGCTCAGGATAAGAGACTTTGTGTCACGAGCACATATCGTCTGTTTGTTTTGGCAGTACCAACCTTGAAGTGAGTAATCATTGAATGTGTTGCATGTTGCTGCTCAACAGGTACATGAGAGGAAACCATAGGGGCTAGAGAGTGAGATGGTGGCGAGTCATCATTAGAGGAAGTAGTTGATACACTTCGTGGTGGTGAGGAAGAATGAGACTTGAGCCAAGGAGCCAGGATTGTATCACCTGATCAGTTTGAAACCAGAGCTGATGGTCTGGATTCAGAATAGGAGTAGCAGTGTCGTTGATAGAAAGAACCATGATGGTGAGAGAAGGTTGAGGGATGGAGCCGGTAACAAAGTCGAACAAGCGTTGGCCACTAAGAAAAGACTGGAATTTTCGCTTCCAAAACACATAGTTTTGCTCTGTGAACTTAATTGTGATGGAGTTGACGACATATAGCAAAGGAGGTGTATAAGGATCTAAATTCATGGTTCTGATACCATGGAAGCATAATGAAAATGTGATGAAACGTCGGTATTTCTCTTTATTATTACTTGCTTAAGTAATCAATTACTGCTTAAGCATTACATTTATTGAAAAAAGTTACTAGGGTTTTAGTCTTTTCCGTATGTGTCCTTTAGTAACTCAAACCGATTTTTTGTGATGATAAGTAGAGACTGTTCAGCTGTACCTCTCTTTTGTTTTTGCTTTTGGGAAATTTCCTGACTATTTTCCCTTCTATTGACTCTGGTTTTGTCTTGAGTGAAGGTAGAAAATGACCGTTGGAGTGTTCAAGCTGGATACAGAGTTTTGGGCTGCTAAATGGGCTTCATGATTGATCCAGTAGCAAGTGGACTTAAGCTGCGATTGTTGATAGTTTTAAGGGAAACTACCCGACAAACTGAGGTCCAATGTCGGAGAGACTCTTTTGCTAGCCACCGATCTACAACTGAGGTCCAATGTCGGAAAGACTCTTTTTGCTAGCCACCGATCCACAACTGAGGTCCTTCAACTGCAATTACAAAGGGGTGGGGATCAAGAGTGATAACATTGAGAGACAAGCCGCTCACAGACTTTCTCTTCATTTCTTTCTTTGAGAAGATGTTACGGAACACAAAAGCCAGGTTTGAAATCATGTCTCATTAAATGCTAGCTCACCACTCTTGATGAGGTGAGTGAAGGGAAACTGCAACCTTTGACATGCTCACCATTGCAGCCACATGACCAATTGTATGTGCAACAACAATTTATAATCAATCTAACAAAAGAAAAAAAAATAGTACAACCAAATAACAAAAATGTTTAATACTTTCAAGTAGAATTTTTTTTTTCTAAAAGCTAAAAGACAAAAACTCTCATGTTTGAACTCAATTCTCAGAATTCAACTATTAAATTTCATAAATCATATGTTGACAAAAAAAAATCATAAATTATAACAAAATTCAGCAGCTTATGAACAAAAACACAGCCAAAAAGAAATGTCCGTTTCTTCTTTCTCTATATTTTGTGAGGAAGCAAACAAAACTATGCAAGATCTGAATCAAATAGATGTAAGCTTCAATACCCATCATCGTAAACATCAATATCTAACCTAAAGTCTCCACCTTTTCACCAACCCACTTACCGGAAAAAGTGTTTTCCAGAAATCGAAATAAGTTTTGGGAGTCTCACCGATGCCAATAGCCTAGGAAAGATGATGTAAAGGAGAGGAAGAGACGGGATCGTCCGAGTGAGGAAGATATGTTCCGCCGCTAAAACCATCACCAGAATTAAAAAATATATATATGTCAGATTAGAATTCAAAAAAAAAAAAAACAGTCTCGAACTTTGTTAGTAGGAAGAGGATCATAGTGAGTTGGGTTCCGGGAGAGGGAGATATAGTCACGTTTTAGATTTAGTTGACAGAGAGATTAGGGAGATTGGCCAATTCCTACGTTAATAAGGATCAACAGTCCCGATCAGTACATAAACATGTCAAAATTTAATTTCCATAAATGAACTTTTAAAATTTGGTTTTAACATAAATTGATCTAATTTTCGATAGTCAAACGTTATGGAATATGAGTTATTGTTAACTCGATAACAAAAAATCGGCTAATTCTTACATCAACAAGACCAGTGATCCCCACCAATACATAAACACTTCACATATGCGAAACATACATCAACTAATAAAAAAAATACATGAACTTTCAAAATCTGATTTTTAATATACATTAACCTAAATTCCATTGGTCAAACATTACCGCAAATAATTTGTTTGTCATGTGTTGATTAAGTGAGGTTATATTATATTATGTGATAATTAAACAGTATTACCTGGTAATTGACTGTGAGAAATAAATTATTTATTTTAAAATATTTCTTTCTCGTGTAACTATATAGTTAGTTTTTCTCTTTAACTTTTTGTTTTTTGACTTTTTCGGCAAAAAACATAACTAGGCATGGGCTTTAGGGTCTTCGGGTTGGATTCAGACCGATTTCTTTCGGGTACGGTTCCTTTGGGTTTTAAACATTAGGACTCAACTAAGTACTTGAAATTTTTTCAGTTCGGGTTTAGATCTTTTCCTCTCAGTTTCGGGTCGGTTTGGATCTATAATTAAAATACTTTTAAAATATCAGTAATTTTTCGGGTCGGGTTTGGGTATTTAGGATACGAAAAAGACATGAAATACCCAAATCACATCAGATTCAGCCAAAATTTATCATATTTGCTAAATCTTTGCATAATAACTAAAATAAAGCTATTAATAATTAAAATAAAATATTTTTAAACTCTAGATCTTATATATACAGCTTCATATTACTTGAAAATATTACAAAAAAATAATGAAAATGGATAAAAAAAGACATTTCAACTAAATCATAAATTAAAATATAGAAAATAGAACAAATAATCATAGTTTTAGATATTCATGTTTTTAAGTTGGGTATGAATCGATTCTTATCGGGTCTGGTCTATTTGGGTCGGTTCTTTTCGGGTTTGGGTCTATTCGGGTCAGTTATTTTCAGTTCTGGTTGTTTGGGTATAAGAATTTTGGACCCAACTAGGTACTCGTAAATTTTCGGTTTGGTTTAGGGTCGGGTATTTTGGGTCGGTTCCGGTTCAAGTTTTCAAGTACGAGTAAAATGTCAGGCCTAAACCTAACACAAAGAAGATAACATAGGACAAAATTGAGCAGAGCTAAACGGCAGTGTCTATCTTATCCAACCCTAATTCCTCTTTTGTTCAATAAGTTATACATTTTCGTTTCTCTCTGTTCTAGTTTGTCCTTTGTTGTCTTCTCTATGTTAGATTTGTTGCCGAAAATTTTGAAGAAGAAAAATTTAAAAAGAAAAGGAAACTATTGAGTTACACTACAACTAAATCATTTGAGCTAAATGATTTATTTTTCAGTCAATTACCACGTAATACGGTTTAATTACCACATAATATAATAAAACCTTACTTAATCACAAGTGACAAACAATTTATCTTCGGTAATGTTTGATTATTGGAAATTGCGTAAATGTATGTTAAAACATTTTGAAAGTTCATGTATTGAATTTAAATTTTGTATTAGTTGATGTATGTTTTCACACATGTGAAGTGTTTATGTATTGATCGAGACTGTTGACCGTTGTTGATATAAGAAATGACCGATTTCATGTTATCAGGTTAACGACAACTCATATTCCGTAACGTTTGACTAACGAAAATTAGGTCAATGTATGTTATAAATTTTTTTGAAAAACCATGTATGGAAATTGAATTATGTGCTAGTTTATGTATGTTTTCGCATATGTGACGTGTTTATATATTGATCGGGACCGTTATCCTCTATTGACGTAAAAATTGACCAATTTTCCGATAGATTAGCTTTAGATAGTTAAGTTAGAAGGTAGAATAGACAAAAATAACAAGGCAAAAGTGTATCTCAAGTGTGAAGTGACTCCACATATAAACAAAAAAAATGACTGAATATATTCTTTTCTAAATACATCATAGCCATCATAATTTCCGATTTATAAAGTTGAAATTATGATTGTCGATATTCTTTCTTGACCATGCAAATCGACCACTACGTAAAGATTTTGCAAGTGTGGATCTAGACAAGAATATCAGCATTGAGACAAAGGAAGTAGAACAAACCAAACTTTTGAGTAAATTGTCGATTTGATACCCTCAATTTTCATGTCTTCAAGCAATCGTTTCAATCTTCACCACCACATACCCCAAAAAGAGCGTATCATACACGCGCTTTGAAAATCCTCTCTCGAAGGCGACACCGGAGTTCCAACCCTAAGTTTTCTCGTTTCAAATTGACGGCTTTAAACACCGTCGCTGGCTTCGATAATCACATCAGACTTGAGGTTCTGTTGCCTCTAGCTTAGCTATGACGTCGAGAGATGTGCCATCTCTTGATACGGAAATGGTAAACTCAGATGTAGCATTGGTTGCGGAGATTACGAAGACGGCGAACTCAGATGCGGTGAAGTCAGTTGCGTCTAAATCTGTTGCTGACTACTCAGAAGCTGTGAACTCGGATGTGGAGAACTCGGATGCGATGAACGTCTCAGATGACGTTGGTGCTGTTACTCCATCTCGCAGCGTCGTTGGTGCTGTTAGTCCATCTCGCAGTCAAAAAACAACTTCAGAGGAAAATATATCACCATCAATTCCTTTAGATAATGCCTCCTCAAGGTACAAAAAATTTGTACCATCTTTGGGCTCTCGGGCAAAACCCCTTCTCTTCAAACCTCCGGCCACTCCTCCTGAACCATGTACTCCTCAAAACTATGATCCTGCGATAGTCGGGAATCAGTTAGCTGCTCTCTGGCCAGCCTTAAATGACGAGATTTAAATAAGCCACCAAAGAGTAAGTACCCGACTCGAACTCTCCATCCTCCGGTCGAGAAGCTTCCACCACCAGAACTAAAGGCTGATGGGAGTCTCCGTTTTCCCTGGGCTGCAAGATTAAATTCTCAGTCGCGGAATCTTTACCGAGCAGCTTGGTGATTCATCCTTTATGTTCCATATCCCGCACCAGCCTACTCGTCATTGGGTTATTCAGCGAGGAGTATGGCATGGCATATTGATGATTGCTTACTTTTCGTATTGCCATGGACTCTAGAAGGCTCTTTCAAAATCCCTGAAATTTCTACGCTACCGGTCTGAGCTAATTTGAAAAATATTCCTGATTGTTGCTACTCAAGATTAGGAATAAGTCATGTTGCATCAGGACTTGGAGAACCTATTCTTACGCATAAACCTGGACTTGATCCTACCAGTATGGGTGAAGCAAAAGTTTTAGTTGAGATGGAGTTGGATAGAGACTTTCCGAAGCTTATTGCACTAAATGATAAACAAGGTAACATTTTCCTTGTTAATGTTGAATACACTTGGATTCCATCTATGTGTCAGAGGTGTGGAAACCTCGGTCACAAAGAGAAGAGGTGTCTCGTACCTTCGACGACAGCTCATGTTCCAACAAACACGCCAATTTCAATAGCTAACAATTCTGAGGTTCCTGTAGTTGATATTGATATTGTCCTACAGCAAGATAACGTTATCTCATCGTCTCAGATTCATACTAAAGAGATAAATGGTCTTCAATCCTCACCTGGAATCATTCTTGCATTGTCACCTACTTCAACTCCTTAAGAATATCACCATCCCTTGGTTCCTTCAGATACTACAGTGGACCACCTAGCTACTGGAAACTCGACGCTTGCACCGTCACCATCTTCTTCTCCTCAACAGGAGAACCTTGCTGTCACGCTTAGCTCATTTGACACTTTATCCACATTAGTAGATCAACGGTCTACTCCCGTTACATCATCTATCATGGAGACTTCTCCATCAAGCATTATCAACACAGAGGTCCCTGAAACTTTTGTTGTTGATCCCTTAACCATGACACCTAACTCTTGTGTTTTTGAGAGTCCTTCTCGATTCACGTTGTTAGGAGAGGTGGATGAAGCTGTGACAGAGCCATCTAGCTCATTCAGCTTGACAAGAGGTGGGAGGGAGACAAAGCCACCTACCAAATACCAAAACATGGAATGGAAGACAACTCGAGGAAGAGGGAAGCTTGGCCGTCGCGGCCGTGGTTCTATTCACTAGCTATTGTTTTCCATTGTATTGTTGGTTTATCTAGTCTCTTCCTTTGTTGTTTCATAGGTTGGGATTCAATTATTCATGAAACTTGTTTCATGCAAATTTTACCCAACTATAAGACTTATCTGTCTTATTGTGTAATCTTTAGTTTATGTTTTAATTTGAAAGCTTTTAATCAAAAAAATCTTCACCACCACATAAATTACGTGCCTTGAAGATTATGAGTTCTCTAACTTCGATGGTCGGTTTCGCCATAGAAATCTTCGCTTGATCAAAGAAACATAGAGACAATAAAAATACTTTTCCTTTTCTATTTATTAAACTGAAATGGTCGTAACCACATATTTTGTCCGTACATTTTTTTGTGCGAAGAAATTTCATTTATACCAAAATAATCACTAAAGTGAAAATTTAAATGTTAATATATTTTTAATAGTGTGTATTTTTCAAAATGATATTTAGCTTATGCTATTCTTAACAATTTCTCTTTTTGTCTTTTGGTCATTCGGATCGAGTTTAATATATTTAGTATTTCTATAAAAAACTCAGTTCAGATTGTTTTGTTTTTGTGAACAAATATAAGCCTATATTAAAACCCATGATTATTTGAGTTTTTTTTTAATATAAATTAAACTTCCATCAAACATTAAAATATGTATAATGAAAAACTTAAATGTTCATTAAATTGTAATATAATAGTTTATTAAAATTTAAAATTGTAAATAAAATAACCTTAGAAAATATGAAATCACTACATAATTAAATTTATTGATTAGAGAAATACCACTTTTTAATCCTTTCACAAAACTAATTATTATTTTGTAAACATAAAAATCATCTACAAAATAATAATAATAATAATAATAATAATAATAATAATAATAATAATAATAATAATAATAATAATAATAATAATAATAATAATAATAATAATAATAATAATAATAATAATAATAATAAAGAAATAGGATAGTTATAAATTTGCTATAAACAAACATAAAATATATGAAAAAAAATATTACGACTTACAAATACATATCATTTTTAAATGAAATTTTAAGAGGAAAACAATTTCGCGATTTGAAAGCGGGGGATCGCCAAGAAGAACATGGTGCAGTGGTCGTGCCGAGTGCCTAGTGCAACTTGCTTGACGTCAGGGATTCGACCCCTCGTTGCCTTCTAATGCGAGGCTTTTCTCTCTATGTGGTTTAAGGGCTATCGGAGTGGTCCGTTGTGGCATGTGTTAGACAAAAAAACACCTATCAAAATCTAGTTCATTTTTAGGGGTAAACTCCCTTTTAAACAGAATTAGATTCTCACCCGCGCATACATGCAGAAATATTTTTATTTATATTTATAATTTTTTTTGTTTTGTTATATATTATAATTAATAAATTATATTTGTTCTGTATTGTTATATGTTAGAATTTACAAATTGTGTTCATATGTTTTTAGACATTATATTTATAAATTGTACTCAAGAGTCTTGTTATATTTAAAAAACATTTAATAAGAAATTTTTATTAATTATGCTTTACAATTTTAGTTAATTTTACAGAGAATTATAATACTAATAGTTAGAAATTATTTATAAGTTACCTAACAATTAAAAAGTTTACAAAAAAAAAAAATGCTTTCATGTGTTTTTTGGACATTATATATATGTTTCTTTATTATTTTTTTTATAATATACTTTCCATTTTGTATTGAATACTTCGTTTTACTATTTTAATACACTTTAGATGATAATCTAAATATGTAGATATATGCTGTAATTTTTGCCAAATCTAAAAGATTGTGTACACCTCAAAACCGTATCCTAACAATTTTATAACTTCAACATTTTTTTCAAATGTTTTTATTATAATTGTAAGATTTATAATAATAGATCGGTCTAATTTTCTAGACTCTTTGTATTTGTTTAGGAAGGGTAAACAATAGTTAGCATTGATATATATATATATCGTTGGATTTTGGAGCAAGATAATATAACTTATATGTTTATATTTGAGTATATTCTTCTATGAATATGTCATGTACATACCTGTTCCGGAAATCTAGATAAAATAGTTACAATTACAAATTAAAATATTTCTTATGAATTATATTCTGACTTTTCCAAAATATTGTTAGTAGAGAATTATTTTAAAATTACTTTGTCCTATCTAATATAAAATAATTTATATAAACAAATGGACACTTCTATATAAACAACTATAATAACATTGCTAAATCATTCGAAGCTAAACTATATTGTGTAATTTCATATAAGGTTCAGAATATCATGCACCACAAAATATCACACGTTTTTGTCAATGATTTCATATATATTTTGAAAATTTTTATTTATTTATTACTTTTTGTATAAAATGTGTATTTATTGAATCGGTTTTAGAAAATTTAGAAGTTAAAATTGGTTTGCACAACAAACTCAAATTTAAAAAAAAATCTAAAAAATTAACTTAAAAGTCATCCTCCGCCGGACCACTATTACTGTAACTACATCATCTTGCACCACCGGAATGGAGAGTTGACACTGAGACAATGCGTTGCCTCCTCCGTCGTGAAGTTTCTTCTGCTTTCTCCACCCTAAAGCTTCTTCCAATTTCGCTGTTAAGCTTCCAAATCCTCGGCCGTCTAGGTTTTTCATACTCCTCGGCCATCAAGATTCTTCCGACTCATCCGCCGTAAAGCTTCTTCGAACTCTCCGCCGTCAAGCTACTTCTATCTCCTCCACCTTTCTTTATCAAAAAATAAAGAATCAAAACCGTGAATGTGAGAGAGAACACGACGTTGATGGGATCCAATGATAATTAGTGTATATTGAGGGTAATATTTGACGAAATGATGAACTCAGTGATAATTCGTGTATATTGGTTGATATTCAGCGAAAGAACTCTATTATTAATGTATACATATGTTTTTAGTTGGTTGATGCACATATTATTAATAGTGTACATAAGTAGCATGTTTTATATTTAGTCACAACATGTTAATAGGTTTAAATTAAAAACATGCCACAGTAAAATTCAAATAGAACTCTATTTTAATAGAGTAGATTCTTTTTAGTTGACTGAAAATATTCATTTGTTTTCAAATAATTTCTCTTTTTCCGTTTTCTAAGCTTAACTAACACACACTAATTTTATATAAGCAACTATATAACTTGATTCTTGTATCATATGTTGTACTAACTCTTGTAGCCCTTCATAAAGTAGCATAACAGACTTCAGGAAATTGCATCCTCACATAGAAAAGTTTATGCTTAACAAATATCTCAATCAATAAACAACTTTCGACAGTCATTGCTTGACATAAAATTAAACTTAAAAAAATGTGATTTGAATTAATACAAGGCCAACAACACAAGGAACACATTTGTTTAAGATGAAAGAAAGCTTTACAGTTCTAAAAGAAGATGAAAAAAGAGAAAACAATCGAAAAGGATCTCTCTGGCTTGTTTGAAGCCTTAGCTCTCTTCCTCACACCCGTTAAATTATAATATCAACTGTATTTAAACAACTATAACAAAAAAAAAACAAAGAAACAAAACTAAGTGCTTTACTTTTGCATCATCTCTTTCTCCACTGTCTCTGTATAACAATAATCTTCTAACTTCCATATATATATATAATATATATATTAACGTCAGCCATTTTCTTTACTAACCCAATGATTTCTTCCATGTCACTAATGCTTTCATAAACTCCATCACCTGATAAATGAAGTTGCAGCCATAAAATCAAACTCATATTATCAAAACTCATAATAAGTTACTCATGTTAAAGCGGTTTATATGTTTACCTCAGATGGATCACGAAGCGAGTAGAAGGCATTGCTGACTTTAGGCACAGCAGAGACTAAATACACCATACCCATGGTTTGGCCCATCTCGTAAGACCTATCATTACTTGCGCATTAAGTCAACACTATATCTTTATAGAATGTTTAAAATTGAGCTTTGGAGGGAGCTTCTAGCAAATAACAAACCTTAAATGCATCTTCATCTGTTCGATCATCTCCGACATAGATTGGAAGAACATCCTCGCAGTTGTTTAGGCCTGAAAAAGTTACAACGTCAATGGCTAAGCCAGGACTTCGAACAGAACAACATAACATACCGAGAGATTCGAGTAGAAATGTCACAGCTTTCCCTTTGTCCCAGTCAATAACCGGACGGATCTCTAAAACCTTTTTCAAGCAAGACAAAAATAAATAATTATATAAATATCAAAACCAAAACTTTGAACTCCAGTTCGAACTTTTTCTGTTGAAATAAATGTAAAAGATTCGGATGTCTTACCTTCCGGCCATGTGTTAGCCGTAGCTTTGGATATTTTCTAATGACATCATCAACGCGTTGTGCAACCAATGTCCAGTTCTGTAAACAGAACGAGCTGTTAAAGAAACGTGTTCTGGTTTAAAGGAACCAAACCGGTTATAGAGCTGAGAGAAACCAAACCTTTTCTTCTACGTTGCGGTAGTGCACAGAGATGCAGAACTTGTTGTCTTCTACTTGACTCCTTTGATATCGTTTGTACTCTCCACAAGAGAACAAAGCACCTGAGAAAATACATTTCATGATTCAGCAATCAAGTATGACTAAGTTATACATTAGAAAGTGTATTCGTGAATACCTTATCGATCATTGGTAGAAACTCGCTAGCAGGCTGGAATAGGTTTACATCTTTCCCCTGATATTTTGCAAAAAAAAAGTCACATTTCAAGAATCTGATTGTATAAACAGATATAGGACAAAAGAAAAGAAAATGGAAACCTGTTCGTTCATTGATACAGTACGGGTGAGATGTTTGTAGGTTAAAGATTCTCCTGCAGGACTCATGATGTCCATTCCATGGCTTCCGGCGTAATAAAGTTCACACAGTCCAACAAACTCATACACCTGAACCAAAAGAAAAAGAAAGCTTATATCACACAATGAAACAAGCAAAAATGATTAAAACATTAGACCACACAAGAAAGATGAAATGGGTAAACATTACCTTAGCACGGCTTCTTCCACTAATGATCGCCGTTGGGAAGTACTTGGCAACGTTTTGCACTGCCGTTACGGCATCTAAACATGTAAAAAACGGCATGAAAACAGATAGTTCATTACGAGGAAGAAGAACAAACTTGATTTGTTTTAGCATTTGAAGTGAAATAACGACAAAAACTTGCATCAGTTGACATGTAGGCGGCATCAGGTTCCTCAACTATAGGTGAAAGTGTCCCCGTCATAATCAAGAAACAAAGCTATTCTTTTAGCTTTTGCAGAACTCATGATTTTCTCAAAAGTAGTAAGTGCTGATGGATATTTGCGCTGCTAAAGACAGGAAAGGAATAATCAATATCAAAACAAAGGAGCAAATGTTCAGAAACAAAGAGGAGACCGTAAGGGGACAGACCGTCCATTCGCGGTAAGTCATATCGGCAGCATCACTGCTTAATGTTGTCTTATGTTAACAGTTGCTGGAGTAGGAGAAGAAGCTATCATCGCATCAAGCCAAGTATTAGTCTTAACATCATCAGAATGCCGGTTTTCTTTCTGGGGACGGTAAGCAAGAGACTGTTGTTTCTGGAGAGAGGTGTGGCTGCTGCTGATGAGTAAGGTGGCCTACTCTGAGGAACGGTTAACCTTGAGTTGCTTATCGGTGTGAGAATCAGTCATTACAGGAGACGAGTGACCAGTGTTTATGTCCATAACAAGAATTGATGTTAACAAAACTATATATATATATATATCCCCAAGTTCCTCAACGGATTGTGGTTAGAAGAAGCTCTGAGATTTTTGCTAGATTCTAACTCAGTAAAAGAATCCTAGTCCTCAAGGACCCTGAAATGCAGATACAAGAAGAAATAGAACCAGTTAAAGACCAAAAGCTACTTAAGTTGTGAAATGCCTCAAAAAACTATTGTAGCATATTATGTTTTGTATTTTGTTCCTGACGAGTTATAATGAAAGTGTAATCAAGAAAATATGAAATGAACTTGACTTTGTAAATGTATAATTTAGTCACCGGTTGAGAGAAACTTCATCCATGATTGCTGCTACAAAGGAAAGAAACAAAAACTGGGGGATCATTTGTCCCAAGCAGAGTTTCTGACTGATGCAGAAAATCTTCACATTTTACAAGTTTGATTGAAGCATAAGGTAAATGATGCAGGACATTAATAAAAGCATCAGATACCCACAATCATAACACCAATTGCAGGATACTGACAATGAGAAAACATGTTAAGACCCACCACCACTAGTTCAAATGTGTTGCGCTTAAAACTTGACCAATCATTGTCACTCTCCAAACATACAATCCACTCACAGGACAAAAGTACCAACTCGAAAAGAACAAAAACTCACAAGAATTTTAGAACTAGTTCATGCATTTAAACATACAACAAACATCCCTAGCTTCATTTAATATAAACGAATCCAAGCTCATAACGAAGAACAACGACGAGATTAAACTGTTATATATATCTAATTTTTGCAAAGAAAAAAAAAAAAGGAAAAGAAAACGAACCTATGATGAGCTAACGCAAATTTGTGATGAAAATGCAGATACAGCTTCGAAGCGAAACCAGAAACGACGGGAAGAAGAAGAAGAAACTGTTTTTCTATTTCTCGCCGTTTCTCGCAATCAAATAAGGGACACAGAAATAAATGGAAAAGAAAGATTTTACGATTGCCAAAGAACGAACTGTGAATGTATTTTTATATGGCCGAGAACATCGCTGAAACTCTCCCCAAATATATATAATTCCAAAGTTTTACTATTTTCTTATTTAGCAAATAAAAAAAACTTTATGTATTTACAAAGTAAAAAAAAGAGAGATAATTGTTCCATATTAAAAAAAATAAACTCTCTACGGTGTTGACTACGAAGAAACTTGCGTTACGTGTCCGTTCACATATTCAATGAGAAAGCGCGTTTTCAAAAGGAGCAAATTTAGCGCGTCCTGTAACGTGTTTGTAGCATCTGTATCCTTACTCTATAATTTACTACATTTTATTCAAAATAAATTAAAAAATAGAGTAATAAGTAAAAATAAAATATTATTCTATTTATAGAGTAATATTTTTTTCATCACTCCCATATTCACTCTATTTTAAAGTAATTATGAATAGAGAGATGTCCTTACAACTTACCATACTATTGCTAGTAAATCATCAATATTAATTACCAGGTTAGATCCATGCATTACGAATAAGATGAACATACATATACAAATTTAAAACTTTTTGTCAAAAAACATGCAGATACAATTTTTTTAGATTATTATTTATTTACATATTATAAAATAAGAAAATTTTAAAATCAAGTAAATATTATCTGTATGATTAAATTGGAGTAAATAACATAATCAAAATAAATAAATATAAAATAGTATTTATTTTATATAGTATATAATTAAGTATAAAGGATATAATATATATATATATATATATATATATATTAAATTTTTAGTATGAATATTTAATTGAAGTTCCATATTTCCTACTCATCATGTTTTATTAACCTTTGTATATTTGCGAACCAAAATGTAAAACATTAAATACAAAACTTTCAATGTGAATTTCTTAAAAGTTTAGTAACTTATAAACCATTTTAAAAAATTTTAATTTCAAACCTAAAATATTTCTGTATTTTATATGATATATATGTAATTTAAAATATATAATATATATATTTACATATATATATATATAAAAATATCTATTAAAAGATAGTTCATGTTAATTGATTATGATCATTTGTATCTTTTAATAAAAAGAGTTAAAACCATTTTTCAAATAATTTTCATTGTAAGACTTTTAAGAGAAATTACAAAAACTATCACTTTTTAGTACAATTTTCATTTTTACTTTAATCACATTTACCTTTAATTTTAAAGAGATAAATAACACTTATAACCATATGGTTAACTAATTATTAGACTTAATGTTTAGATTTGAGGGGTAGTATTTTGGAGAGTAAGGTTTAGAATTTTTAATAAATATAAATAAGTACTTAAAATTAAAACAAAAAAATAATTCAAAATTCATTTTGAATTTTAAATAGAAAATGTGAAAAATAGTTTTGAAAAACAAGTTTCAAAAAAATTAAAAAATTATTAAAAATTCGAATTGAAAAGGTATAATTCGAAAACTAAAAATGATTTTTTTTATTTTTTATTTATTAATTAATTATTTATATTTATAAATCAAGGGCATAAATAATTTTTGCTCTTTAATGGAATCTCATACATATTGTATTTTTGAAATATTCATTTAGAGAAGGTAAACAAGAATAATGATACCAAATGGAAAGTAAAAGTGAAATTTTCATACTTTTAACTATTTTACTATTTACAGTTGTTTTAAAATATTCAAAATATACATATAAAATGATATATTTTAATTATATGTTAATGTGCTTATTTAGTTTTAATAATATAAATTAAAATGAATGGATGATAAAAACTATTATCAATTATTTATTATTTCAAACTATTACTTATCATTTTAGTATATCTTAATCATATTAGTAATTCGTAATTATATGTTAAGGAAAAAGAAATGGAAAATAGTTTTTATGCATACTAATTAATGAATAGTTAATTTAATAAAATTAATTATATATATATAAATATCATATATATATATATATACTATATAATATAGCCAATTTAGAAATTTCTAAGAATTTCTAAAAATTATGAGCGTCTTTAATTAAAAAGGAAATTTGGTCAAAAGTAGAACAAAAATAACATATTTGTCCCTTTACGGCTATATATCTCATTTTCTCTTTTTATACCTTTCCATTCTCTAAACTTAATGAAATAAACAGTGTTTATGAAAAAAATTATAAATAGAAATGAATTGATGGAAATATCCATATACACAAACTGCATAAAGTTTTTTTTGAAAACTTATTGAATTAAAAAAAATTTAATTCTTTTCATAGCGAAAAGTAGATTCAGTTCTTCTCGACGAGCAAAAATGGCCGTGCGTATAAATTGAGTCCACGTTAACAAGTGACTCTACCCTGTAAAACGCGATAATCTACTACTTTTATAAAGAATTGTAAATATGAAGATGCGTACATGCTACCCATTATAAAAGTTTACAGTTATTCTGAATGAAGCTTCATATATTAGCTGTAATTTGGAAGATCTAAGAATACGAAATCTAGACGCATTACTCTGAATACTACTTATAGTAAAATCTGCTTATAGCGAAAATTGATATGCGTTTCTACGCTGCTGTAGAAGTGCAATCTAGGGATGAGATAAACATGTTTTCCAAAAAAATTTAAGTTATTTACCGAAAACAGTGCTAAAATATTTGATAAATCTTGTAATTGCCTTTAAACGTGTGTAGAAGCAATTTACCTTGTTCAAAAAAAAGAAGCAAAAAAATAATATTGACTAATCTTCTTCATTACATCCATATTTCTCCATAGATATTGCATTGTGATTATCACAACTCTTGCTTTCTATGATGGCCTAGCCTATACGGACATGGTATATGGAATTAGCGTGACATATATAGATGAGTTTTACGGTATATGAACAAAGGGTAGTTTATCTCTCTTT
>CAJHQP010006819.1:0-35917 GCA_905132765.1 Moricandia arvensis | reverse complement strand
TTTGCTTCTCTTATATATGCCTTCGAAGGTTTGTTGTCTTTCCTTTTTCGTCTCTGATTCGGGTTTATCCTTCTGCGGAAATCTTCCTTATCTTCTCGATTTTTTCATAATTATCTCGAAACTTGACAATTATCTTCTTTTCCTGTTATCTTCTGCGGAAATCCAGTGAACCGTCATTGCAATAGGGATCATTCCCGTATGAAATCGTAAGTGGGACTTTATCGCGTTTTAGACCCTTCTGGACCATTTTGTGATTTAAACAATTTTTACGATTTCTTTCAGATAAATCATCCTTCATACGATTACACAATGCTGGTTTCGTAAAATAATAAACCAATCGTATAGCCAAGATAACATTGGTGTTTAAGTTAACTGTTATCATTTTATAAGATTGACTCGAAGTTTTTACGAGAAAACAAGTCTTTGCGATTTTCATCGTAAAACTTCAACGGAAACTTCAATCGAAGTAAAACAAGAACCAGCCTAGTCAAGATCCAAAGGAGAGAGTGATGAAGAGGATCTGGTATAGTCGACCATGGGCGACTAGACGTTTGTACGCGTCTAGTCTCCCATGGGGACTAGACTTTCTCGAGAGTCTAGTCCCCCATGGGCGAGTAGACTTTGTGGAGAGTCTAGTCGCCCATGGGCAACAAGACGCTGTGTGTGTCTAGTCTCCCATGGGTGACTAGAATTTTCTATGGGTCTAGTCGCCCATGGGCGACTAGATGTGGAAGTGACACTGTTGTTCCTCTGATTGTACGTCATGATTCGTTGATCGGGATGAGACAGGAAGGGCGACGAGAAGTTTGGATGCGATGGTTTCTTGTTTTCTTTCTTACTTGAATGAGAGACAATGTTTCCGCGGTATCTTTTAGACATCGGTTCCGTCGTAACCGTTTTGATCCCAACAACGAAAGACTGTTTTGTCAAATTTGTCATTTCTCGCAAAAACCTTCCGCAAGAACGTTTTTTCGATCATTTCATCTTTGGATAGAAATTCTTTTATTCCTTGTCCGGGATGAATATGTGAAGTTTGTTCTTGTATCCTTATGCAAATAGGTTTGGCTTATGCCGTTTAGCTTCTCTGACATTTTCAGCTTATATTTACTTAAGGCACAATTTTCGGAGGATTTTAGCCGATGATTTTGCCATGATTGATACAGATTCATATCATTGGATAATATGATATATTTTGAAAGCAAGAATGAAAAATTATACAGGAGCAAATAGAGACGTATTGGAAATTGTTTGACATGCAGAATCGGATGTCATGTTTGGTTTGAAGCTAACACACAAGAGAGGATATATACCGAATATTAGACAAACCACAATCTCAAAAATAAGTCTGATTGATGGCTTATGGATGCATTACGTACTCTTTATTGGTTGTGGTTGGATAATGAAATATCTCAGAAGGGAAATACAACTTATGGGAGCCAAAAACTAAGAAAAAGAACATCATTAGGAACTTAAAGTGCTTTCTTGGCAATGGAATGCAGGCTACAAATTTTGACGTGTTAGGTTTTTGGCACCAATTGCAAGGAGTTAATCACAATGATTCAAAATCTAGGCATGGCCAAACTTTTCTATGAAACTAAAGAAGTTGTCAACACTGAAGACTAGATTTAATGATTTCTCTATTATTTTTCTTCCCTAATCTGAAAATGGTTCCTCAAATAAATAGCAGAAGATTGTATTACACTAGTTATTCTATTCTAGTTTGGTTTATAAGACATTTCAAATCTGAGTAATAGATCACGTGTTTTATGAAAAAAATCTAAATCTCAATCACGTTATCTGTTTTTCTTCGTATAACCTTTTTTTAGATCCAGTACTTATGAAATTACCAAGAAGTCAGCAACAAAAAAAGGTAATCCGATTGGATATACAGTTCAAGTACTTGTATTATCCTTAATGTTTACTCAACGTAAAGGTGTTTGTACTGATTATGTTGAGCAGAGTATATTAATGACCAATAATGATCGATATTTGCAAAATGTATATATGTTGGGTTGAAATCATGAGTACAACATGATTACAATTAGGTGAAACACCAATCTATATGTACCAATTTACGTATACATATACTCATAACTCTGACGTTTCTAAACTATGGTATAGTAATTAAGCTAAATCACTTGCGAACTACGGACTGTGAAGGTCTAGTGGTATATAAATCAAAATTATTCTAGAAAAACTAGCATATATATATAATCTATCACCTCATGATGCCGCCTTATCCAGAGATTCTCTATGAACTTGACACAATACCATAATTTTTTTACATTAATAATTTTTCATATTTATATTTTTTATTGTTCAAACCAAATCAATTAGCAAACAATTCAATAACACTTTAAAAAATTTTAATCATAAGTTTGTTTTTAGCAGTCTTTCCAGTTAATAAATAAAAATTTAGTGAAAATACATGAAAAAATATAAATTATAAAATTAACTAAAATAAAAATAAAGAAAATAGATTAAAAGATAAAAAAGAGAGACATTCGTTTAAGGTGGAAAATGATATAAATCACAACCAATAATTAATACATAATTAAAACATATTTTTATTAAATTCAGTTTAAAAATAATAATAAAAAGATATAACAAATAAAGTTAAAATTTAACGAACATACATAATACAAATTTATTTTGGTGGAAATTTGGGTTGACAAATAATAATTTAGTGAATTACATAATATAATAAATATAAAAAATAAATAAATTCATTTTCATCAAATCATGCTAACAAAAATAAACTAGTGAATTTAACAAAAGAAATCCTTTTTTTTAGTCACCAAACTCAAGTTTATGGAAACTAACAAGAAAATGATAGAAACTACAACTAATTATTAATATATAAGAAAAACAGAAATTTCACCAAAACAAAACAGTTAGAAAATAAAACATAATAACTTAACAAATAAAAGTTAGTGAAAATAAATAATATAACTCATAAATACATAATATGAAAACCAAAAGCAAGAATTAATACATAATTAAAATAAAGATTTTTAAAAAAAGTTGGAAAGTAAAAACAACAAATAAAACAAGAAATATGTGTGATGCGCAAAAAACTTCAAAATCATCACAAAAGTTGAATGATATAAAACGCAAAGAAAAACTAAAATTATTGTATCCAACAAAATATCTAAAACCCACACTATTGGATAAAGATGAGTATATTTTAAATATAATGATGTATTTAGTTGTTAAGCTTATCCTAAACATAGAAGTCGGTTAAGGGAATATGTATATATACTCTTGTATAAACGTGAATAAGATCAAGCACTTCTACAAACATACATGGTATCAGAGCGACGATCAGTATAAATCTTAGATCAAAAAGTTAATGGGTGATGATTCAAAGAGAGTTGTTCCGAAACAGAGTGATGTGGTAAGTACATCGCCATATGCTTTGTTTTTTTCAGAAAATCCAGGTGCCTTGATTACATCAGTACAGTTAAAGGGAGATAATTATAATGAGTGGGCAATGGAGATGACAAACCCCCTTAGAGCCAAGAAGAAGATAGGTTTCATAGATGGAACTTTGTCCAAGCCGAGTGAAGATAGTGCTGATTTGCAGACATGGTTTAGCGTCAATTCCATGATTGTGGGATGGATCAGATCCTCTATAGAACCAAGGGTCAGATCTACGGTGACGTTCATTACCGAAGCTCACAAATTATGGGAGAATTTGAAGAAGAGATTTGAAGTAGGTAATAAAGTGTGTGTTCATCAGTTGAAGGAACAACTAGCTGCTTGTAGACAGAATGGACAAGCTGTAACTGATTATTACAGACGTCTAGCAATGATGTGGGAAGAGTTGCAAACATACAAGCCACCACCTCCTTGTATGTGTTCTGCAGCTGTGTTGTATGAAAAAGAAAGAGAAGAAGAATGAGTGCATCAGTTCATCATGGGACTAGACAATTCAAGATTCAGCAATGTTGTTACTGCTATCATCGAGGCTGATGAGTTACCTGACTTAGGAAAGGCGTATGCCAAGGTAATCAGAGAAGAAGCAAGACTGAATACAGCAAAGTCTCGGGAAGTTGCTCAACAAGAAGCGGTAGGTTTTGTGAGCAAAAGAGAAACGTTTCCAGAAGATGTTGCAGGGTCTGGAACAAGACGAGACATCCGAGATGTGTCTGGATATGCAGCTCGCACAGACAATGGAGTGTTTGGAAATAGATTGAGAGATAAAGTTTGTTCCAATTGTGGAAAAACTGGTCATGAGAAGAGTAACTGTTGGCAGATCATTGGCTTTCCGGAATGGATAAATGAGAAGAGAGGAAGAGGTTCAGGTAGAGGAAACAATCGTGGTCGTGGGGAGGTAATGGGCGTGGTTCAGCACACACAGCTCATGCCACTAGTTCACACGGTTCAGGTTCAACTGATTTAACACCTGAGCAATGAAGAGCAACAACTCAAATCATCAATGATGGAAAGACAAGTTAGTCTGAGAAACTTTCTGGTAAGCTTATTGGAGATGTAATTATCGACTCAGTGGCTTCACATCACATGACTGGTGATGTCAAGTTTCTAGAAAATGTGAGAGATACTATGCCGTTTACTGTAGGCTTTGCAGATGGAGGCAAATCTATATCCACGCAAATGGGAGATATGATTCTCACATGGAGTAACTCATTGAAAGATGTGTTGTTGGTGCCGAAATTGGATTGCACACTTATATCATTATCGAAATTACTGAAACATACAAACTGTTTTGCCTTATTACAGACACTATTTGTGTTTTGCAGGACCGTTCTTCGAAGACTCTGATTGGAGCCGGTGAAGAACGTGATAGGGTATATTACTTCAAGGATGTGATAGTAGCACAAGTTAACAGAGTCGATGGAACTGAAGATCAACTCTTGTGGCATAGGCGACTTGGGCATCATGTTATTTCAGTGTTTTCTAGTTTACCTGTGATTTCTGATGTTTTGAATAATGCTTGCTCTAGTCATTGCGGCGTGTATTTTAGAGCAAAGCAAACAAGAGATTTTTTTCACGATAGTATTAATAAAATAAGCAAGTGTTTTGAGTTGATTCATGTGGATGTTTGGGGTCCATATAGAATACTAGCCTCATGTGGAGCAGTGTACTTCTTGACTATCGTATATGATCTTTCAAGAGCAGTTTAGACACATCTTCTGGTTGCAAAGTCAGAAGTGAAGAAGGTGTTACTACGGTTTTGTGCTTTCACAGAAAAACAATTCAGTCAAGAAGTTAAAAAGGTTAGAAGTGACAATGGGATGGAGTTTATGTGTCTACATGATTTCTTTCAAGAGAAAGGCAGTGTGCATCAGACAAGCTGTGTTAGCACTCCACAACAAAACGGCCGAGTGGAGAGAAAACACAAACATATTTTAAATGTTGCAAGATCGTTATTGTTTCAATCAAAGTTGCCGGTAAAGTTCTGGGGCGAGGCTATAACCACGGCAACACACGTGATAAATATGACTCCGACAAAAGTCTTGCAAGGACGGTCCTTATGAGGTGTTATTTGGTTCTAAACCCTCGTATGATTCTTTACGAGTGTTTGGTTCATTGTGTTATGTGCATAGAAGAGATTGCAATAAAGACAAGTTTGGAGAAAGAAGTAGGAGATGCGTTTTGTAGGATATCCTTTTGGGAAAAAGGCTTGGAGAGTTTATAACATTGATAACAATGAGTTCATTGTGTCAAGAGATGTAACCTTCGTTGAGAATGAGTTTCCATTTGCAGACGGAAAAGAGAGTAACATGGAAGTTAGAAAGTTGACAGGAGATCCAGATGATGACTGGATAATAGATATGGCTGTGGGAGACAGGGGGAGTGCTCATATTCAGCATGAGACTGAAGAAACAGTTCCGAAGATAGCTGTGAAAGAAACAGAAAATAGTACAAAACAGAGTCCTATACAGAGTGATGCTGGACAAGACGTTTCAGTGTCTAGCAGGACTAATGAAGTTATAACAACAGAAGGTGTGGAAGAAGTATAAGCAACAACTGAACCTAAATTGGGTCGTGGTTACAGAGAGAAGATACCGTCGGTAAAGTTGAGAGACTACGTGAATTATAATGCTCAATGTATCACCATACCCCATCACGATCATGCGGCTCTCACTGCAGAATCAGAGTCTTCGTTGGGGGTCTCAGGTAACACACCTTATCCTCTCACAAGTTATATCTCTGACAAAAAAAATTCTCCTAGACATAAGGCTTTCTTGGCGGCCATTACAACTGGAAAAGAACTAAGAAGCTACAAAGAAGCTTTTCAACAAGAAGTTTGGAGGAATTCTATGAAAGATGAATTAGCTGCGTTTGAAGTCAACAAAACTTTCAGTGTAGTGGATTTATCTTCGGGTAAGAAGGCCATTGGAAATATGTGGGTTTATAAGATAAAATATAATGCAGATGGTACGATGGAGAGACCAAAATCACGGCTTGTAGCGTTGGGTAAAAGACAAGTTAAAGGAAGAGACTTCAAGGAGACGTTTGCTCATGTAGCTAAGATGACAATAGTTCGTTGTTTGTTGAAGATGGTTGCAGCAAAAGCATGGATTATACACCAAATGGATGTACACAATGAATTTTTGCATGGAGATCTCCAAGAAGACGTGTACATGAAGCTTCCGCAAAGATTTCAGGCCTCGGATCCCAACAAAGTTTGTCATTTGCATAAGGCAATTTATGGTTTAAAGCAAGCACCATGGTGCTGGTTTGCTAAGCTCACTGAGGCACTCAAGAGTTTTGGTTTTCATCATTCATATGCAGATTATTCGCTGTTTGTTTATTCTAAGGGAGAAGTGAAGCTCAGGGTACTTATTTATGTGGATGATCTGCTAGTTTGTGGGAATGACATCGAGGTTGTGACCAAGTTTAAGGATCATTTGGGGAAGTGTTTTCACATGAAAGACTTAGAAACGTTGAAGTACTTTCTTGGCATAGAAGTTGGGCGTGGCAAAGAAGGTTTCATGATCACACAAAGGAAATATGCGTTGGACTTAATTTCAGATGTTGGTCTGTTGGGGGCAAAGCCAGTTGCAACGCCTATGGAGCTACATCATAAACTAGGTTTGGATAAAAGTCCAGTTTTGGAGGACGCAGAAAAGTACAGAAGGTTGGTTGGACGTTTGATCTTACTTGTCAATCACACGACCAGATATTTCATACTCAGTGCACATCTTGTCTCAATTTATGCAAACACCACGAGAGCTACAATGGGAAGCAGCGTGTTGTTAGTTATCTTAAAGGGACGGCTGGACATGGAATTTTATTGAGCTCTCAAACAGATTCGAGCTTGTCTGTTTATTGTGATGCAGACTGGTCGGCGTGTCCGACAACCAGAAGATCGTTAAGTGCATATGTAGGACTGATTGGAGACTCGCCGGTTTCATGGAAGACCAGGAAGCAAAATGTCATGTCTCATTCCTCGGCAGAGTCAGAATATCGATCCATGGCGCACGCAACAAGAGAGATCAAATGGATTCGCAATTTGTTAGGTGACTTGGGAGCAACGCAAAAGAAGGCATCGAGATTATTTTGTGATAGTAAGTCTGCCTTACATAGAGCTTCTAATCATGTTTTTCATGAACGAACAAAACATATAGAGTCGGATTGTCACCAAGTACGAGATGCTATTCAAGAAGGGTTGCTGGAAACAATTCACGTACGAACAACTGAGCAGTTAGCGGATGTATATTTACTAAGGCGCTTGGAAGGGTTCAGTTTGAAACTTTGTTGTTCAAGTTGGGAGTAAGAAATTTTCATATTCCCAACTTGAGGGAGAATACTGGATAAAGATGAATATATTTTAGAGATAATGATGTATTTAGTTGTTAAGCTTATCCTAACCATAGAAGTCGGTTAAGGGAATATGTATATATACTCGTGTATAAACGTGAATAAGATCAAGGGCTTCTATAAACTTACGCACACAACTTTGAAATTCAATGAATAAAGTGATACAACATCTTAAATCAAAACTCATATAGTATTAACATCTTCGAAAATAAACACAATATGAAACCACATAGAAATGATAAAACGAGAGTACACGATAAATTTAATGGGAACTACTTAGCAAAATACACATTAATCTATTTCAATATCCGGGTAGGGAAAATGATCAAAGGCATAATATGATAAGGTTGTGTTTTCATTAATTTAATAAACACAATATTAAGCGTTAAACAATACTACATGGATTAATAGTTTTTTTTTTTTTTTTTGTTTAACCTTGGGGGTATCCCAGCCTTCGGCTAGACAAATCTCCAAAGGGGTGGTGCGCCCCGCGGATGGAGCCTCACTCCGGGTATTCAAATGGGCTTTACCAACACAGCCCATATCCGCGTTTGGTGAGCAGAAGTGGCAGTTCGCCTCAGGAGGATCGAACCCGCATGCATGACAATTGGCCAGCAGGGTTCTTTCCAACTGAGCTACCTCAGCCGCTCATACATGGATTAATAGTTCACAACGTAGTTTTCATCATTTGTTGAAAACATACTACAACGTGATTAAGCAAAAAGAAAAAAAAAACATACTACAACGTGATGAAATTAATTGATTAATTTGCGCCTGAGAAACAAAAATCAGGAACATAAAAGGAGATGAAATTAATTGATTAATTAAGTTGGAGAAAATATTTCCTGTAAATCGGCATATAAAACCAGTGGTGACCCCATTAGCATCCATGTCTTTTAATGACGTGGCATTTTCAAGCTCCTTAATTTCTAGTTCGTTCCATTAACTAATCACATAGATTTGCGCATTCTTATTCGGTAATCACATCTGATTCTCGTACTCTAGAATGTATGTATTTAATTTATTATTAATGTTTTTCCTTTATAATACTTCTTCTGTTCATATTAATTATCATTTTAACTTTGTGCACACCTAGGTTACATGGAAACGGAAACGGGTACGCAGAAGCGGAAACAGAAGCGGGTACGCAGAAGCGGAACCGTGTCGAAGTGTAGAAGCGATTTTTTTTTAAAACATTAAGAAGCAGGGACGTGTTGGAAGCGTATATCTATATCTATATCTATATATTAAATTTATAAAATATATAACTAAAAGTTATATGATTCAAATTAAATATAATTCATTTATTCATTTATACTAAAATTAAATGATTTCATGTTATAATTGCGGAAATATAAATAAATTAGTATATAAAAATTATTATCCAACTAATTATTTTTTAATATTTTAAAATAATTGACACAATAAATTTGAATATGTATGATATGATATATCTTTAATATAAAAATCTAGTGCATAATGATAAATTATAATATTAGTTTTAATATTTTCATATTTCTATTTTCTCTATGTTAATAATTTTAAAATTTTAGATTTTATATAAAAATAAAACACATGATTTCTATTTTATTTATTTATGATATTTTGTTTCTTAAATGGAAGCGTGATTCCAAAATGGAATCGTAAGTTTCCAACGTGTTTTTAATATGATATTTTAGAAGTGTTGGAAGTGAGATTCCGTAAGCTTTCATAAGGTTCCAATCCCTTTTCCGGTTCCGAATCGGGAATCGGACGTCCGACGAAGCTTCCGTGTAATCTAGGTGCACACGGATTAAAAAAATAATTAATTTTGCATATTTTCTATAAAAAATACAATTATCTATACACCTAACTATATTTCAACCAATAGAAAAATAAATTGCACTATAAAACTAATAAATTTTGCATCGAAAGTCGAAAACGACACTTATTTTGTAACAAAAAAAAATTCTACAACGACACTTAATATCAAATGGAGGGAGCATTAAATAGTGTACGAAGTCCCATCTTATATGAGATATATTTTATTTACTTTTTGTATATAACTTTTTAACTACCAGTGATAGAATATAAGACCATCTACAATGAGGATGTTAAAAGTGGGTTTCAACTATTGAAACTCTTGCAATGAGGATGTTGATAAATTGGATTTATCTATGTGGCATAAACACCCGTTGAAAAGTTTCAATATATTGAAACTTTTTTGTGGCCTCGCACCGCCATGTGTCGCTTGCTGATTGGACAAAATTTGTTTATCTCATTCTTTTGTTTTCTATCTTCACTCAGTAATTCAAATGTATTTAGTACATAATAAAACTTTTTTAAAAAATATCAAAATTTAAGATTTTTTATCTATAAATAGAGACTACTTTCATTTTATTTAGTTACAGCAAAAAAACGTCATTTTCAGTATAATCAACTATTTTATTGTTTTAAAAGTTGTGGGGTAAGGTGTTGAATTTTTAAAAACAAACCACTGTAGAGGTTTAAAGTGAAATGGGTGTTGAATCAATTAGGTGGAAGAAAAAGAAGATGATGTGGAATGTTAAAAGGAGAAATGAGGGTGTTGAAAATACGAAGGATGTTGAAACCATTGTACATGATCTAAAATCACTTTATGTATTATTTTCTTTTCTTCGGAAAGATTTTTATTAGAAACTAAAAACATACAAAAGAGCGGTTTACACAATTATGTGTCTTAAGCTCGCAGACGACATAAATATCTCGGGAGTCTATAACCTAGTGCACACATGAGAGATAAATTAAAACTGACAAGCACAAGAACGATTCAAAACTAGAAATCTAAACATAAAGGATCAAACTAGCTAAAAGCATAATATGAACCACAAAAGATAAAAGAAGCAAAGTTGAAACCAAACTTTTCACTTTACCCTCTGTCACAATATGTCACTGCATTGATGAAGCCGTGAGCTTCCTCTGGAGCAACCAAAATCCACTTTAACAGAATATCCATAAACATTAGTGAGCCATCCAAACGCAAACCATCAATATGACTCATGTCAAACTAAAGATAGGAAGATCCCATAGATAAATGGGAAAGATGTCATGATCAAACCCTCCAACTCCAAACCCAAACCGATTACAGAAAATCAAAGTAAACTAGTAGCAAATATGCAAGAGATAAATAGAGAAGAGCCGTCAATTGAGATGAGAAACTTGTAGAGCGCCAATCACAAGACGAATCTGACACCTTTGAGAGAGAGAAGATACAAAATCAAAACAGAGCTTCTAGGGAGGGGAATCAAATGATCCGAGTGACCACAGCAAAACGAACCAACAAAGAACCTAAAACAACTCATCAAAAGGACATGCAAAGCTGGTCGGTCCACATAGAAAAGGAACTCACTTAAATAAAACTGTAACACCCGTCTTCTCCTCTCTTGAGAACAATGTGCTACTACCGGAAAAAATATCGAATCAAACCGATTTATAAAAACTGAATAAAATATTGAAACATTTAATAAAAATAAAAGTGGATAAATCATTTTCAAATTTAGAAACCGAAATAATACAAATTGAAATGTCGAATTTAACCGAAACAAATTACGGCGATCCTAAGACACTAAACCGTCTAGATATCTAGATATTCGTCATGCTCACCTGCATGAAGCACTACGACTATGTAGGCCTAACTCTAGCATGAAGCAAACACGGTGCCTATTACACCACACAAAACAATCAATGCGTCTAGCGCATATAATACAATCAATGCGCTGATAGTACATAGCTACTCTTTGCACCCAACATTTCCTCATAAGGATATATGTATAACTCCAAGCGACTTGTACAGTAGTCCATCTCTTCACTCCCACCCACTGTGCATCGGCTATTGATACAGACGTCTTTGTACCCCCCGCAATCTCACTGCTCGTCGGCGGCTTACACAAACGTCTATGTGCACCCGCAATCACACTGCTCGTCAGTGGCTTACACAAACGTCTTTGTGCATCCGCAATCCACATAAACTGCCTCATAATTATATACATATATATAGCCATTTTAACATCACTCAATCCACACAACCGTTGAATCCTCTAACATCTTATATCCGGTTTAACAAGCATAACATAATAACAAACAAGACTCTCATGCAGACTCGATCCACAGAGATGGAACATGTTTCGAAACTATACTTTCCATAATAGTAGTACTAAACTAGCACGAGATTAAACAAAGTAGCCCTCGCCTTTTCCAATAACGGAGTACGAAAAGTAGATTGGAATCATAGATGACCTGACCGTGAAGAAAATTAGGGTTTAAGGTAATCGGGTCGTTACAATTTTCCCCCAGTTAACTGGAATTCATCCCAAATTCTATGACGAACCGGGAAAGAACTTCAAAAGCTATGAGATAAAGAAGAACACAAGATGAGAAAAAAATGAACTCAAACTTAGTCTTCTCCTGCAAAAAAAAAGTTAAAAACGCTAACAATTAATCGAATAATCTTGGGCAAAAGGGTGTCATCCTTTTTTAAAAAAATTCCCAAATCCCAGAATTACTTCAAAATTATTTAAAACCCATTAAAACCGAATCCCCACGAATCGCCATCCCGTGTCGGGGTCGGGACGAAACCCGCTCTGATACCAAATTGTAACACATGTCTCCTCCTCTCTTGAGAATGATGTGCTGCTACCGGCAAAATATCGAATCAAACCAATTTATAAAAACTGAATAAAGTACTGAAACATTTAATAAAAATAAAAGTAGATAAATCATTTTCAAATTTAGAAGCTGAAATAATACAACTCGAAATGTCAAATAAAACTGAAACAAAATACAGCGATCCCAAGACACTAAACCGTCCAAATATCCAACTATTCGTCATGCTCACTTGCAAGAGGGAGAAAGAGGGGTGACTAACGTGGGAGTCACTCAGTGAGGTATGGGATGCTAAACCGCAAACCACTGACTCAGTACATAGCACTACGACTATGTAGGCCTAACTCTAGCATGAAGCAAACACGGTGCCTATTACACCACATAGAATAATCAATGCGTCTAACGCATATAATATAACCAATGTGCTGATAGTACATAGCTACTCTTTGCACCCCGCATTTCCTCATAAGGATATATGTATAACTCCAGGCGACTAGTACAGTAGTCCATCTATGCACTCCCACCCACTGCGCATCGGCGACTGATACAAACGTCTTACGTCTTTATACCCCCCCCCCCGGAAATCTCACTTCTCCTCGAAAGCTTACACAAACGTCTATGTGCATCCTCTAACATCTTATATCCGGTTTAACAAGCATAAAGTAATAACAAATAAGACTCTCATGCAGACTCGATTCACAGAGACGAAACATGTTTTGAAACTAAACTTTCCATAATAGTAGTACTACACTAGCACGAGATTAAACGGAGTATCCCTCACCTTTGACACTAATGGAATACAAAAAGTAGATTGGAAACATAGATGACTTGACTGTGAAGAAAATTAGGGTTTAAGGTAATCGGGCCGTTACAATCGCATCTCAATTGGTGACAGCTTCTCTGTGGGAGAGTTGTTAAAGGGTGAAGTCTTGGATTCGAGTAAAGCCAAGTGCATTAACAACCCACCTGTGAGCCGAGGCCTATGGGTGAATTCAAGCAGGTTGTATCATAGGGGAGGGGTTAGGGTCGGTGCACTGCAAGCTCGGCTGATCCCCCGGTTCGACGAGGTAGGCCGTTACATAAAAGTCGAGTTTTTTGTGACAACATGTCTCGCAGACCCATGGCTCACAGTCCTGCAGAGCACCGACCCTAATCTCTCACCGTGGGAGGAAACGCTTCCACATCCATCGGTAGGTTATTGGTGTGTTTGGTGTTACTCGAACCCAAGACCCAACCCTTTAACAACTTTATCACATGACAAGCTGTCACCAATTGACCTGCAGCTCAATTGGTGACAACTTGTTCTGTAAGAAAGTTGTTAAAGGGTGGTGTCTTGGGTTCGATTAACGTCAAATGCACCAATAACTTACCGGTGGATGTGGACACGTTTCCTCCCACAATGAGATGTTAGGTCGGTGCTCTGTAGAACTGTGAGCCATGGGTCCGCGGGACAGGTTGTCACAAAAAACTATCGCTATTTCCATATAAATAAAGATGAAGTGCATATATCCGCCAAAAGAATAAACAAAACACAAGAGGAGACGGTTATGGTGCTAAGAAAGCCATCGGAGCTGAAGGAAGCTCAAGTCTAAAATGTTCTAGAAAGATAATAGAAAAAGAATAGATTAAAGATATCTTTATCCTAATTTATAGAACGTAACCAAACGGACATAGCAGAACGCTGTATCATTTTATGTATTTAGTAGTATAGAACAATGTTGAAAACACAGTGTTAAATGTATCGTGATTTTTTTTTAGAATTTAGTTCTACGTTCATTTTTGGTATTAAGGGTCTAAAACATTGTTCATACATTACATCTTAATCTTCTTCAAATTCAGAGTCCATTTAAAAAAAAAAATTACAGAATAATCATGTATACCAAGGAGATTTGAACTGGATGCATAAAAACAATTCCTTTAATTGCAGTATTTACATTATCACTAAAACATTTTAGTAATCTTCTTCAGAAAAAAAAACACTTTAGTAAATTTCACTACACCTGTGAGACAATTTAGATATTTAAAATTTTTTCCCTCTGTATTATTTTAAGTGGTGTTTAAAGATTTCTATTTTATTTCATAATAAGTGATATTCTTACTATTCTAGATAAAATTTAATGTTATTTAAAATTTGTGACCAGCAACAAAATATTGTATTTTTCATTTGTTAAACTAATTTTATTTAAAGACAATTCTCTTAAATAGTCATTTTAAAGTTTTTTCACAAAAATAGCATCCAAGAAAATTGACCAAAATAACTATTTTTATTTTGCAAATTTTTAATATTTATTTTTTATTTTTAAAAATTTAAACTCACCCTTAAAACTTCACCCATAACTCTAGACTATAATTATATATTAGTTAACCCTACCGGTATAAATGTATATTTACGCACTCTAATAAATTTTATTTTGATCTTTTTTTTTTGAAAACTATTTTTTGTGACAAAAACGTTTTTAGGATTATCCTAGTGTATTTCTCTTTATTTAATGTTATTGTTATAAAATCAAAACAAATTGCATAAAATTTTGTATTTTCTTAATTTTTCTGCAAAAACCTTAAATACAGAGGAATATTACATTTGATTATCACCACACCAACAATATTAACTCATTTGCACAAGTAAAACGATATATCATTTATTTTTCACAGTGCATAGCAAAAATATATTTTCACAATTGATCCAAAATTAATTTAGAGTTTACACTAACGAATGGTATATGAAGTTTGAAGATGATAATATTCTCTTAGTAAACGCAATTGAAGTAAGAGTGAACATCTGACAATGCAGTATATGCAGTATATGCAGTATATGCAGTATATGCAGTATATGCAGTATATGCAGTATATGCAGTCTATGCAGTCTATGCACTCTATGCACTCTATGCAGAAACGTTATATATCGATTGTTTTATAACGATATTTAATAATTATTAATTAAGAATATAATTATGCAAATGAGACACGAGGTGGTTACGGCAGTTATGAGAGTTTCGTTCAAGTTACGGCGTAGGAATTAAGGGACTAAACGGTAAACAAAGAGTAGAGACGGTGAAAGTGAAAAATTTGAAACGTTAAGTTAGTACATACTACACTGTAATGGTTTTTAGGCCTTGGAGTAAGCCGGGTACTTGGGTTTTTCGCCCTATCCGTTACTCGACTTATCTTGTTCAAGTATTAGAATTTTTGACTTATACTTATACTTATTCGATCAAGTATTTGTTAGTTAATTACTTATCTATATTTTAAATACTTACAAGTTACTTGGTAATACTTGATACTTGTTTGTTTAGATTTAAAATTTTAAAATTAAATGTACCAAAACATATAAATTTGTTTTTTTTTCAATATGCTTGTTACTCGACTTAATTTGTTCAAGTTATTTGATTTAATGTGTGTATACAATTTGTTTAAAATAAATATGTATTACACTAAATATTTAAAATGCTATATTCTTTTTGAATTTTATTAAAATATCAATAATAAAACAAGTATTTAAGAGACATCGTAAATTTTTAGAATCAATAACAAGTAATAAAACAAGTAACGGATCGAGTATTAAAAAAAAATTATGATACTTGATACTTGACTTGTACTTGCAAGTAGTAAGATTTACAGACTTGTTACTTGCCTAGACAACGCCAAATACTTATTTTTTCAAACCGAATAGGAGTCAAGTAGCAAGTATTGATCGTGTAACAAGTATTAGTGCCCAACCCTAATGGTTTTAGCCTCACCTGTTAATAAACTAACGGCAACATTAACGTTCTTTTCTGTCTTGCGTATAAATAACGGAGACGGTTTCCTTGGAGCTTGTGTCACTCGTCTCCTGCTTCTTCTAATAAACCTTCTCTCTCCGAGAAAAAGTGAGAACATTTCATAAAGAAGCTTCTTATTCAATGGCGTCGTCTCAGAAAGTAAACTATGTTTGTTTGACCGTCCTACTTCTCGTCCTCTTAGCTCTCACCGCAACGATTCTCGGGAACATTGAAATCCCTAGCTCCATGTCTGTCTATCTCTTCGCCATGGTTTCGTCTTCCTCCTCGGATCTAGCGTTAAGGGTTATATGAGTATATGGTTGGCAGGCTTGAAGGTGTGGAGTTGGATGAAGAGCACGCGGTTGATGATCCAGATAAGGTTGCTGATCAAGTCGCTACCCTTGTTCAGATGTGAGTCTTGATTTTTTGATTTTTTTACTTAAAAAGACATGAAACCAACCCTAGGATAAAACTGACACATTGTCGTTTCACCACGCTCTCGTGATTGTTAGAGTTCGCAAGGACATTGTCTTGTTTTGTATTTTTAATTGGCTCTGAGCCTCTATAATCTTTGGATATTACGGTCTGGTCTTTTTTTTTTTTTTAAACACCCGGTCTGCTCTATTTTACCAGTTTTTCTCACCACTTGAACATTAATGAGACCGGTGAACAAAATTTTTTTTTAAAAAAAAGAACATTTATGAGACCAAAAAATCGATGTATGAACAACCACTTTATTCACCTCATAAACCTACAAAGAAGTTTAGTTATTACGTTAGGTAAGAACAAACATAACGGCGGCTGAGTTGTTTTAATCTGCCTCTAGATTCCGGAAATCCTTATTTGATTAATATATATTTAAGGTTTTGTTTAGCAGGAGTGAGCATAACAGCACAGCAAAGAGGAAGCTTGGATTTTTCTCATGTGGAACCGGTAACCCAATCGATGACTGTTGGCGTTGTGACCCTAACTGGCATAAGAACCGCAAACGCCTCGCTGATTGTGGGATCGGTTTTGGACACAACGCTATTGGTGGTCGTGATGGACGCTTCTACCTTGTCACCGACCCCACTGATGAAGACGTTGTTAACCCCAAACCAGGTACTCTTCGCCATGCCGTTTTCCAAGACCACCCTCTGTGGATTCTGTTCAATAGAGATATGGTGATAGAGCTGAAACAAGAGTTGATTATGAACAGCTTCAAAACCATTGATGGTCGTGGTGCTAATGTCCACATAGCCAACGGTGCTTGCATCACTATCCAGTTTATCACCAATGTCATCCTTCATGGTCTTCACATTCATGATTGCAAACCTACTGGAAACGCAATGGTTAGAAGCTCCCCATCTCATTTTGGCTGGAGGACAATGGCTGATGGTGATGCAGTCTCTATCTTTGGATCATCTCATATCTGGATTGATCATAACTCTCTCTCTCACTCTGCTGATGGCCTTGTCGATGCTGTCATGGGTTCTACTGCTATTACCGTTTCCAACAACCACTTTACACACCACAATGAGGTCATGTTGCTAGGCCACAGTGATTCGTACACAAAAGACAAGCTCATGCAAGTGACCATTGCTTACAACCATTTTGGACAAGGATTGGTTCAGAGAATGCCAAGGTTACTAGTATAGTCTTACCCATTTGCTTTTTGAAATTCTTATGCTATCATTTGTTCTGATAGTTAAAATTGGTTGTGTAATTGCAGGTGCAGACATGGGTATTTCCATGTGGTTAACAACGACTACACACACTGGGAGATGTACGCAATTGGTGGGAGTGCAGATACAACCATCAACAGTTAAGGAAACAGATATGCTGCTCCTAAGGACCCTTTCGCCAAGGAGGTTCAATTTCTAAAACTATATTTGTCTTGATAACAGAGTAAGGTGTTGTAGTGTAGAGTTATCGTTATTACCAGATTATTAAAATGCGGATCAAATAGGTGACGAAAAGAGTAGAGACGGATGCAAGTGAGTGGCAGAAGTGGAATTGGAGGTCAGAAGGAGACCTGCTACTGAACGGAGCATTCTTCAGGGCATCAGGAGCAGAAGCCTCAGCTAGCTATGGACGAGCCTCGTGATGGAGTTTTGTGGTGTTCTCGGTAAGGTTTTCTTATCTCTCTCAGAACAAGTTTGAAGATGAAAATCTATTTGCTTAATTCTGAAAGAAAAACTTTTTATTGATCTGGATGATTTCTTTTGTCGTTAGACTACAATATATATAGGACTTATCCTTAGCATATTTCTTAAAACAAAATAAGGAAAAACCTAATGATTTCCATTACATAGAAAAGTAAATAATTATATTTCTATTTCTTATGTTTATTGGTCACGTGCTTTGCACATGTATTATCAGATTAATATCTTCTTCTTCTCCAAATCACCCGTTTGCATATTTCCAGAAACTAAATCGACATTCTCTTCTTCACTTGACTCCTCTTTGTTCTCAATCAAGTAATGCAAACTTAATCCAACACTCCCTCTAAGCTTGTATTCTGTAACTCCAAGCATTTTTCTTAAAAACTCAAACTGTGCAGTTCCAATAGCTTTGGTAAATATATCAGCGATTTGCTCCTTGCTCGAACAATGAAGCAGATTAATTAAGCCATCCGATTGAGCGTCTCTAACCACGTGGTATTTGATAAGCATGTGTTTCGTTCGTTTGTGATGAACTGGGTTTCGACCGATTGCAATGGCAGAGGTGTTGTCGCAAACCAAAGGTACAGGTCCTTTCTCGTTGAGGCCTAGCTCTGTCAGTAACCTTTTTAGCCAAACTATATGATTTGTTGCCTCACTTAGAGCTATATATTCTGCCTCTGCAGTGGATTGTGCTATTGTTCTTTGTTTTTGTGTTTTCCATGAAAACACTCCACTTCCAAGACTGAAACAATAGCCCGTTGTACTTTTCATATCTTCTTTGCACCCTGCCCAGTCTGAATCCGAAAATCCAATTAATTTTGTCTCTGCAACTTGCTGGAAACTTAGACCATAGTCACTTGTTCCTCTGATATAGCGAAGTACTCTTTTAGCTTCTTTGTAGTGACTTAGTTTAGGCTTTTGCATATACCTTGATAGATAAGAAGCTGTGAATGAAATATCTGGCCGTGTTGTTGCTAAGTACAACAATCCTCCTACCAAACTTCTGTATTTAGCTGCATCATGGAAATCTTCATCTTCTTGATTATCTTTGTTGTAAGGTGTAAGAGGAGTAGAAATAGGTTTGCTGCCTTGCATACTGAATCGCTGCAACAGAGTGTTTGCATACTTGCTTTGACATATAAAAATATCTCCTAGAGCTTGTTTGATTTCAAGTCCTAAGAAATATTTCAGCTTTCCCAAATCACTCATCTCAAATTCTGAATTCAACTTGTCTTTAAACGTCTGAATCATCTTCTCTGAACTTCCGGTAAGAATTAAATCATCAACATATAAGCATATCACCATAAACCATTTTTCCCCTTCTTGGATATACATGGCTGCATCACTGTCACTTCTCTTGCATCCTTCTTTGATAAAAAATGAATCAATCCTGCTATACCAAGCTCTTGGAGCCTGTTTAAGTCCATATAAAGCTTTTCTTAACCTTAAAACCTTGTCTTCAGCTCCCTCTTGAACATATCCAAGAGGTTGTTCAATATAAACCTCTTCAGTAATTATCCCATTTAGAAATGCTGATTTTACATCTAACTGATGTAATATCCATTGCTTCTGAGCTGCCACTGCAAGAACCATCCGAATGGTATCATGTCTAGACACTGGTGCGAAAGTTTCAGTGTAGTCTTCTCCATAAGATTGTGAAAAACCCCTTGCAACTAATCTTGCTTTTAGTTTATGCACTTGGCCATTTTCATCTGTCTTTATCTTATAAATCCATTTGACTCCCACTGCTTTCTTTCCTTGTGGTTTTTCTGTTAAGTACCAAGTCTCATTCTTGATAATCATTCTGATTTCTTCATCCATTGCAAGTCTCCATTCTTTATCTCTTACAGCTTCTTCAAAACAAGTAGGTTCTCCCATAGCTACAGAACAAAACTCTTCAACCAGATTGTTTTGCTCCTCTATCACCTCTGTCCTACTATAGATATTATTTAGACTCTTTGTCTTTCTCAACACTCCTGGTGAATCATCGCTTTCTGTCCAAATTGTGGTTTCTGTCCGTGGTGTAGATGCTTCACTTTCATACTCGTTTTCTTGTGGCATATGATTTTGCATTCGTTGGATTGTTTCCTTATGAGTTATCACTTGCTCTGTGACTATTTCTTCTTTTTCCCAATTCCAGACTTTATTTTCTTGAAAAATGACATCTCTTGAAACTTCTACTTTGGATGTATCTATCATGTAGACTCTATATCCTTTGCTTAACGTGCTATAGCCAATGAACACTCCCGTACGTGATTTGTCATCTAATTTTCTTCTCTTTTCTTCTGGAATTTGCACATGACAAATGCAACCGAAAACTCTTAAGTGACTTACTGATGGCTTATGATCACTCCATGCTTCTAATGGTGTTTTCTTGATCAATGCTTTGGTAGATAAACGGTTTTGTAAGTAGGCAGCAGTAAAGACTGCTTCAGACCAAAATATTTCTGGCATTCTCTGAGTTTTCAACATAGATCGTGCCATTTCCATCAATGTTCTATTTCGTCGTTCCGCCACCCCATTTTGTTGCGGTGAATAAGCAACTGTAAGTTGTCTTTGAATTCCTGCTTCTTCCAAAAAATCTATGAACTCACGTGATGCATATTCACTGCCTCTATCTGATCTGAGCACCTTGATTTTCTTCTCAGATTGTGTTTCTACTAGTGCTTTGAATTTCTTAAAAGTAACAAAGACTTCAGACTGTCTCGGAAAATATACCCATAACATTCTGGAATAATCGTCAATGAAGGTAAGAATATACTTGCTGCCATTTAATGATTCTGTCTGCATTGGCCCACATAAATCTGTATGTATCAACTGAAGTTTCTATTTGGCTCTTGTCTCTGTTTTTTCAGGAAAGCTGTCTCGGTGGTGTTTTCCACGTACGCATCCTTCACACACCTCTTTAGTAATCTTAAAACTTGGTAACCCTTTCACCAGATCATTTGATTGAAGTACTTTTAGATGTGCATAACCAGCATGTCCAAACCTTTTGTGCCATAAGTCTGAAAGATCTTCTTGAGTTCCATATGCTTTCTCAATAACTTGCCATTTAAGTGGAAAACTGGTTCCAACCATAGGAACTTCAGCTAACTTGTTGTACTCTTTGTCCATGATAATCCCTTTGTTTTCATCGAACAAGACTTTGTATCCTGTCTTGAGTAATTGTCCAACACTCAATAGATTTCTGTCGATATTTGGAACAAATAGAACATCTTTGATTATTCTTTGGCCTGATTCTGTTTCAACAGTAATGTTTCCTCTTACTGCACTCATAAGAATATCACCACTAGCCACTCTTACTGGATTTCGAACTGATGCATCTAAGTGAGTAAAAAATGTTCTTCTTTCACCATGTGACTTGTTGCACCACTGTCTACAATCCATGTGGTTGACTCTGTTGGTGTATGACTTGCAGCAAACGATAGCTCTTCTATGACAGACTCTTCTTGATTTAGGTATGCTTGATGCTTCTTCTCTTTACATTCTCTAGCTATGTGTCCAGCTCCTCCACAGTTAAAGCATTGAATTTGTGACCTTTGCTGCCTATTTTGATCACTGGTTGTCTTTTTGTTTTTGAAGAAACAATCTGCTTCATTGTGATTGTTCTTTCGACAATGACTGCACCATCTTGGCTTTCTAAAATTCTGTTCAGGACTCAAGAAATTTTGGTTGTTTCCTTGGCTTACTTGAACTGTTTTCTTAAACTTTGCATAGAATGCTCCTTCTGAACTTTGATCTTCTCTTTCTTCAAGTCGATTTTCTTGCATCTGAAGTGCATTCATGAGCTCTTGTAATGTTAGTGTTTGAAGGTCTTTTGTTTGTTCAATCACGCCGACATATGGATCATACTTAGTGGTTAAGGAAGATAGCACTTTTGACACTAGATACTCCTCAGGCATATCATCACCATGTGCTTTCATCTCATTGCTTAACTCAGTGATTCTTTTTACGAACTCCTTAATTGTTTCTTTTGCTGTTTGCTTTACACTCCAAAAGTTTGCTCTCAGTCTTTGAAGTCTTATTTGTGATGTTTTTGGGTCTCCTCTGTATTCAGTGTGAAGAAGATCCCATGCGGCTTTAGCTGTTTCTTCATCAGACACTCTTCCTCCGAGAATACTTTCACTTAAAGCACTATGAATGATCTGCAAGGCAACCTGATCCTTGACCTCTAGTTCTTCCCATTCTTTGATGGTAATAACGCCCTCTGTTTCTTCTGCAAATTTTGTATTTGGTCTCTCAGGAATTCCTTCTAGAACAATGGTCCATAGAGATCTTGATTTTAAAATTGCTTTCATCCTTTTAACCCAAAGGCTAAAGTTCTTTCCGTCAAATATCGGGATGATTTGAGTTGTGTTTTGTTGTATTTGCTCCATCTTGTCTTTAGATTCTTTTCTGATTTCTCGTGACTTTGTGGCTTGAGGTTTTACTTGTGATCTTTGTGATTTGTGATGGTTTTAGGCTCCTAGGATCTCAGCTTTGCTCTGATACCATGTTGGAGTTTTGTGGTGTTCTCGGTAAGGTTTTCTTATCTCTCTCAGAACAAGTTTGAAGATGAAAATCTATTTGCTTAATTCTGAAAGAAAAACTTTTTATTGATCTGGATGATTTCTTTTGTCGTTAGACTACAATATATATAGGACTTATCCTTAGCATATTTCTTAAAACAAAATAAGGAAAAACCTAATGATTTCCATTACATAGAAAAGTAAATAATTATATTTCTATTTCTTATGTTTATTGGTCACGTGCTTTGCACATGTATTATCAGATTAATATCTTCTTCTTCTCCAAATCACCCGTTTGCATATTTCGAGAAACTAAATCGACATTCTCTTCTTCACTTGACTCCTCTTTGTTCTCAATCAAGTAATGCAAGCTTAATCCAACACCTCGAGCTTAGCAGCTAAACCATCATCAATGGTCCACACTATAACCTCTACTGCAGGAGCACTAGGTTGCCGCAAAGGCAGATCTTGCTAGCTTTCTCTCTCTCTCTCTCTCTCTCCCACTTTAACTAACCCTAAACCCTTTCCCATATCTCTGGAAAGTGGAATATGTAGTAGTAGTAGTAGTAATCTTTCTGATTTCTCGATTCGTTTTGGGTCGAGTCATTGTTCGTCATATCCCACTTTGTTGTCAACCTCAGCTTGCTTTGTCTTCTTCTTTCAAAAGGTGGAAAAACAAAAGAGGAGCAAGCTCAGAAGCGTTGTTCAAAAGGTTTTCCTTCTTTTAAAGTCCTTATGGTTTTAGTTTTTTCTTCCCTTTGGTTTTGGAGTTGTTGAGGTCCCTTTGGTTTTAATGGATCTCACTCCCTTGCGTCCTTAGTCTTTTGGGGGGTTCTCTTTCAAGTTATTGGTCATAGTAAAGCTAAACTTGTAACAGAAGATGATTGAAAAGCTTTTCTTCTTTTTATTGGAATTTCCGTTAGTCTTTTAAGTTTTGTTGGCTTGAGTGTTTCAGTAATTGGATGATTGAATTGATTTTGAATTCTAAAGCTACCTAGAAAGTAACCTCCATACTTGTGAAATATAGGAGTGAAGCCGCAAAACGGTTGGGAGTAGTAAGTATGGTAAGTTGTTACACTAACATATGATGTGATGCCAAACCCATAAACAGTTGTATCCGATCTTTCTTTTTTTCTTTTAAAGTTGAGGTGTAAGTGGTTCTGTTTCTTGCTCTGCACGTTACTAGTTGGAATTTTCTGTACTCTTATTGAATTCATCTCGTAAGCTCTTCCAAGAGATTTACACGAGGAGCTTTATCCACTGGTTGTTCTCTCATAAATACATTGTCTGATCACAAACGCTAATTCAAGTGAGACACAATATCATCTCCTTACTTTGCCATCCTTCCCATATTATTGGCTTATGAGAGTCATACAAGTCTCCCATCAGAGTATTTAGTGAAAGATACCCAAAAAGGGCTTTCAATCTATGGTTTCTGATTTTAGTCCAGAAAAAGAAAACTGATATCCTCCATATAATAGGGAACAAGAATCTGACGGGTGTTCCCTACTCATATCTCCGTAGATGGAATCATCATAATCTTCAGTATGAAAGCCAGTCTTCTTTGTAATCAATTTTTATCCATGCATAATCGATTCAATGACGAAGAACTGATCAAGGTGTTGGATCACATGATCCACTGACAAATTAGAGTAAGTGTTTAATCTAACATATTAAATAAGCAAAATGACTATTTGTGAATGATTTGGAGGTGCAAAATGCTTATTTTTGTAGGCCTTTACGAACACTCGCCGCTAGTCTGGACCCACCTCGGTGAGGATCAGAAAACACCGGTTTATTTAAAAAAAAGTTGATATATCGGTACCAAACACGGGGTACGTGAATACAAGTAAAACGAGTGCAAAATGGGTATATTTTTTTGGTATGAAGCTTGGTCCTCCTTTTCCTTTGTTTTCATCCTCTTTTTTAGCTTATCCAAACAGAATCGTAATGGCGACGTGATCTCCGATGTGTATCCAGTGTCAACAAGTCACCATTAATAAGTCCAATCTTCCTGATGTTAGGAGTTGACGAGCTCAGGTCGACACTGAGATCTTCTTGAACTTGCGAGGGTTTTAACTTTTCTACAAGCTAATCGTCACTTTAATGGGCTTTCGGGTCATTGAGCCGAATCTTTGAACCAGGTTTGGAGTAAAGTTAACCCACCTCCACCAGTTGCCCCCAAAGTCCGATGTGTCTCAGGTCGTTGGCCAGGTCGGGTGTTGTCTCCATCATGGGCGATGTACTTGTGATCGCTAGCTTATGATTTTTTTTAAAATAATTGGAGATTACAATTCTTTTCAGTTCTTGCTGATTCAGCCCGATGTTTGATTGTAGTGACCAAGATATTATTTGTTGGAAAATCAATTGTTTTGGTGTTTAGTAATCATTATTTTTCTTGGTTTTGGGCTTTGAGATGTGAAACTTTAAACTTATTGTTGTCATTCAACGAAGGTAAAATGTTTGTTTTCTCGCTTATATTTGCTTTCTGGTCAGTTTACTTACTCCTTTTTCAAATTCCCTGGTAATCGTCATAACTTTCTTTGATTCCTTTAGTTTTGTGTATTGATTCTCTCTCTTTGTTTTCTGGTGTTCTCTGTTGTTGATTGTTCTCGGATTTGTACTCTTTGTTCTTTTTGTTCATGTCTTCTTTTGCTGAAATCTCGATGGCACGTTCGACTGAAGAAATTCAAGATGACCCCTTCTCCTTACGCCATTATGTGTTGTAGTCTTCGGAGGGGTTTGTAAGATGACAATGATCTTCCTCTCGAGTTTCATCCTTCTACCAACATTAATCAGAATCCCAGGAGAGCTGTAGTCAAGGTTTTGTTTGGGTCAAATTACGACATCGGTCCTTCCAGAAGAGTCGCTGCCGCGACTTCTACCGGGGGTTCCACTGAGAAACTTTGGTTGTTATTTCTCATCATGTGTTTTATGCGTTGAAGACCTCTAGCACAAAGAAGTCTGCTTGCGATTTAAGAGAATCTTTAGGGATTCTGGCTGAGATTGAATTTCTCTTGCCCTATGACTCTGACAGGCCGTGGTCCGCGCCTCTAGGGTAGTTTACAATCTATGAATCATTATTGAATAATTTCACTTATGGTTTTCTCTTCCTCGTCTCCTACTAGCATACTGTCAGAGACATCATATGAAAATTTCTCAATTCTCAGTGGGCAGTATTCGAGCAATAGTGGCCTTGCGGTTTCTACTGGCGACCTCGGGAGGACTATGAGCCCGCAGCTACTTGAGGCTGTCACATCTCTCAGGTTGGTTCCCAAGAAGGCATACATATATTACTTCTCGTGAAGCCCTCAAATCGTTAGAATGCCTCCTACAAAGGTCAAATATTGGGAGAGAAATTATTTCTTCATGAAGGCCGGCGTGCACTCTGTTCCCAATGATTTCGTTGAGATCGTCCGCTCTAATTGGAATGAATGTCTAGGTAGATGACTTTGGTAGGTTACTTTGTGTTTTTTTCCTTTTCATCATTGTCTAATCGCTTCTTTTTAGTGCGTCTTGTGAGGTAATTGAAGTCGATCGTTGAGTAGTTCAAAGCCATCCGAGCTCATGACTGGAAAACTATAACTCCAGCTCACATTGATTCAGTGCTTAAAATGATTTCTAGTGAGTATCTTTGATGACAATGTTCAAGAAATTCTAGGCGGTGGTTAGGCGCCTTATAAAAGATTATTGCTAAGGCGGGTACCTAGACCAATTTTTGAATGCCTAGACCAAATTTTCTAGTAACTGTTTTTTTTTTTAAAGTTGTTTCGTTCATACCCGAATTTCTGAAGCACCTAGGCAGCGCCAAGACCAATTTTAGAAAATTGTTTGACAGTCTTCATGTTATCTTTAAGTCTTCTTATACGCACTTATTTTTCGTTTGTGGTAGCTCCACCTGCTTATCTTTATCCTTCACTCGTGCCTCCTCCTCAAGTAAACATGGGACGTCCCAAGGGTTCAATTCCTAACTTGAATAGGAGGCCATATGAGGCTTCCAATAAGAGAGAGGTGGGGAAGAAGGCTTCCTGCAAGGTGTCGAGTAAAGTTGCTACTTGTCTTCCATGGAGGAGATGGATGGTGTGCCAAATCTTCTTGTTAGTTTGGAAGTCATTGTGATCTCCAAAGAGAGACCTGAAACTGTTGAGGCTGGTGTGCCTAATAGAGAAGCTGACATTGTTTCAGCCCAATTTTTTCCCTCTCCTCTTATGATCCTCGAAAATGTTGTAAAGATGTCCATTCTAGAGACCTCCACGTCTTGTTGAGAAGAGACAGTCGATGTATTCTTCTAAGCAGCAGTCTTCGATTGATCTTTCAAGTCCGGGGCATTAGCTCGGACTCTGATGCACATCACACTCAGAGTTTGGAGCTAGACACTCGGAAACGTTCCTCTTCCATCTGTCAGGATGGTTCTAAGAACTTTAATAGGGATTCTTCTACTCGACCGAAAAGATCTAGGGTATAAGAAAGGCTGAATTCCAAAGCTTTTGAGCTACCACCGACCGAAAGAAGGGAGTTTGCTGTGTCTTTCAAATTTCTGGCTATGATCCTATTCCTAGTGATGGCCGGTCTGCGTACACCTCGATCGTAACATTCGCTTGGATGGCAACCTGATTCAACCACATGAGCTGTTCTCGGAGAATGATATATGTGAAGGCCTTTATTTTGAAAATTATCTAGTAGGTCTTGTTTTTCGATTAACTTCATTTGCGAACATTCGATACTAATTGCATGTTGTTATTTATGATAGCTTATGGGTTGGATGCCCGTCTTCGTTCGCACTACGAGCATGAGGTTTATCATTCTTTATAGCGGGTGACCGAGGCTGAGGAGAGGACTTCCCGAGACCGAAATGCGTTGAAGACCAAATAATCTCAGTGTCAGGAGGCTTCTGCGCTCATCATTGCCTTGGAAGTCCAGCTCAAGATTTCATAGGCAACGATGAATACCAAGGAGGAGAGGGTCAGAGAACTTGAAGTTTTAGATTTTGCACTTTGCGCTTGTGTGAAGGGGGTGCAAAGCTCTTGGGATCAGATCAAACACAACAAGAAACCAAGCTGCAAAAATGATCTAGAAGATTCATTCATATAGGGTCGTGACCTTGGGACGCACCACAAGCTGGAGGTGAGAGATCACTAGAAGGAGATCCAAAAGCTGAAAGCTTTGAGGGCAAAGGAGATATGGAGAGCTGCAATGAAAGTTCAATGTTCTGTTGAAGCGAAGTACAAAACTCGTTTCAAAACGATTGGACATGCTTTTTTTGGTTTAGGGGCATATTTGGAAACATGGGAGCAGTCCTTGAAGGATTCAACGCTGAGTTCTAAGAGATGGATGTCATGGATCTCGAATTAGAGAGAGATTGAGTTTCTCATGTTTTTGATGACCCGGACTGTGGCGATCTCCTTTGTCGTCAGTCTCAGGAGCAGGTGATGATAAAGAGGCCGATGTTGGTATTGATGAGGTAGGGGCCGGTGTCAAGACTGGATGATCAATCCACAAATACTTATGAGGACAAGTCGTCGGTTGTTGATAAGTTTGTTTTGAACCTTCCTCCTCTCGGTGCTTTTAATAGTTCAACCATTTTTCTCTTTCTGCTGATGAAGGGATCCAAGAATAGGCCGCATATGGCTTCATATTTTGCTATTACTTTAAACTTTGAAGATTTTTGATTGTCTGAAAGGGTTTTAATCTGAATAACATGCATGGGAGGGATTTATATCATCGATTTTTCTTTTATTTATTGCATTCCATATTTTAATGCTTCTTCGCACATTATGCAAATATATTATTTTACTTTGCCAAGACTTTTGTATTTTGATTATGAAAAACACCGAGTGCAAGAAAACCTGACTTACTCTGGGTGTCAATAAATAGGTGCGAAGATAGTTCGACTTATCCTGTATCATAATCAATATTAAGGTGCTAGGATTCGGCTTACCATGTACCCACTTGAGCGTTTTTAGGAGACTTGTCAGTTTTTTGTATTTTTCAAGTGTTTGCGGGAGAGCCCGACTTTCTATTCAAAACAGGCATGCTTAAGCTAACACTACATGATGAATGAACTCGAAATATGTTTCTCATGAAGAGGGTATCGTTTCACTAAGGCACCTATGAGACATGCACAAAAATATTGATTACTGCTTGGTCATGGAACCGATGTAAAAGAAGGAGCTCATTAATAGATAGAGCTAAAGAGCTCACAGCTCAAGAGCTCAATTATTTGAAAAAATATTTTTATTGTATTAATAGATATATCCAAAGTGGGTTACCTACGTACCTCAAACAAGATAAAACTTTTTCGTAGTTCACTTTACAAAGTAGAGTTTCAAGGAACCTTTTTTGATAGATTGAGTTCTTTTGATGAGTGTTTGCTTATTTTAATCAGTGCTTGTAAATCTGGAAATCTACTGATGTGTCGTAGAGTGTCTAAGTTCTTGGTTTGTGATGGAAGGATTGTTTTTCAACGCTTTGTCGTTTCGGGTTTAGGATGTTGTCAATAAGAGATAGTTTGTTCAAGAATCAAATTGTTGTCGTCTTCATCTTGCAAGTGTATCGACGCATCATCATCGTCAATGACAATAGCTTTTCCCTTATAATCCGCCATTGAAAGGGAGGGATCAGAGACTTGTTTCAATCGAAACTGTGGAATGAGCCAAAAAACCAACATATAATTGAAGTCGATGAACCAGAGCAAAACATAGGTAAAATGAAATCCCAATAGGTTGATAGCAAAGTTGTCGTGTATATGGATATGTCCGTAATGATGAACAGTCCTGATCAGAACATTACGGTCCTGAACATAAGTTGAAAACATCAAAGTAGTAATCAAAGTCATAAAACAAAACAGCTATCTGAGAGACTGGATACGCATGCTACAAAGGGTGACGAAACAACTGACCAAGAGAGACACCACACCACAAACGGAGCCGGGGTCTGGTCATGACAACTAAGAAAGAACATGTTGAATGGAAGTGAGATCGAAAAATTGAAAGAAGTTTTCGATCTGAAGAAGCCACCTCCATTGTTGCCAAAGCGCATGTTCTCCCATGATGAGTTTGATGCTTTATTTCAAACAAATTCAAAGAACTTGAAAATGCAATCAAAGTCGATATTCTCGAAACGTCGCATAACGTAAACTGAATCAAAGAAGAACTCTAGATTCATGAAACTTCAGATTTAGATTGTTTTAGGATAAAACCCGTAAAATGATAGTGGATTGACCTGTCTAACTAATTTACCATTACTGATCCACCAACACCAGATCTATATCTTGGACATCTAAATGTATATCCAAGCCAGACTAAATTCTGAATCGGGCCTAATTCGCATGCTTGGACCGTTTTGACATTCCTGTTTCTAGTGGTATTATTAAAACTCATTGTAAAGTTGCGTCTTCTAAGATGCAAGTATTAGTTATACTGAGCAAGCTACATGAAATCTAGTTCTACATAAAGATTTTAGATTCCTGAAAAGAAAACATTGTTTCATGACAACATCCAAGATGATAATACTACGAATGCAGTCCATTTCCATTAAATAATGAATCACGCAACAAGGTTTCGTGAATCATGACAATGATCAGTATTACCTCTTGAGCAGAAAACAAAATCCAACTTTTACCTTTTTATGTTTTGGTTAGAAACTTGTGAACAAAAGTGTTTATCTAGGATTCCACTAGTAATTCAGAAAGAGAACGAGAACCAGTGCTCAAATCTTCAAAAGCTGAAGGAAAACAGTGATTGGGCTCTCACTTTAACTAGTATCATCATCGTCTGTTGTCTGGAACACATAGCCAGCCTTCTTGAAGTGAGATTTCAGCATTGCTAAAGACTTGTACCTATGAGATATCTTGTTCTTTTCTTCCTTTGCCATTTCTGCATAACTACAACCAGTATAGAGAAATCACCAAGCAAGCTTTCTCAGTTTTGAGGATATCTGAAAAAAAAAAGAGGTTTAATTTAACGTTTTCTGAGTGATAAAACGCACGTACGTTTGGTCATATCCATCAGGTTCAAACACTGGATCCCACCCAACATCAGTTCGTCCTCTGGCTGGAACTATCTTACCCTAACACATCATTCACAAAGAAAAATCAATCGGAATAGAGAAACACAAAAATGACTAGCAGATGGAGCAGAAAGTTTGATTAAAAAAAAAGAGAGCTGTGAACATACCGGAGTTTTCCCCAAAAATGTAAGAGGTTCAGCACCTGGACCATGCGAGAAAGAGAATGCACACAATGCATAAGCTGATTTATCTTCATAGGCCATCAGTAAGTTGTTAAAACCTGGACATGAGTCAGACCAAGATTGGGTTAGGAGATAAATAAAACAAAGGGTGATGTGAGAAAGAGAAAGAGTTGACTATCACAACCTTCATGGCCAAGATTCTCAAGAAACCACTTGCTGCAGAAAAAAACAGGAAAGAAGATCAAAAGTGCTACAAAGAAGAACTCTACATAACTCCATTACAGTTAGTCCCACGCTGAATCAATCTGATACTGACCAGCAGTTAAATATATATTCCTAGTCTTACTTTCTAATTCCACTAAGTGAAGAAAATAGAGGTCTCTTCTACAATTCAGTCCAGCAATGAAATAAGACATCCATGATCACAACATTCAGTAAGATAAATCTGTCTGGCCAAAAAGAGAGCAGTTTGTTACACATTAGGAAAATGCATCCTTCTAGTAATGGATGGACAAAAAGAAGCACAGCATTAAGATAGGAGAACTTACATGTAAGTGTAAGGATCACAAGCTCTGATGAGATGCGATTGTTTCACTCTATCTCAAGATACACTCTTTGTAACAGCAAGAAGAAGAAGATGACACACACAGATTATCCGAGTTCAGGCCCTCCTTTAGAGTAATAGCCCTACGTCGCGTACTGATCTTTTGATCAGTGTTTTACTATCTCTCTCAACCAGATACAAGGATTCAAAAAACGAATAATCCCTCTCTTGCTCACTTGAACAATTAGCTCACAAGAGAAAGGGGACTTACCACATATCCCTTTATAGCTCAGGGACTAATTACACACATTAAGCTGACTAAAAAACTTCGTCATAAACCATGAGTTAACCACCTTAAGTGAACCGTATATAACCACCTCTTCAATCCAGCAACTCAATTGACACTCCAGTCTTGGTTTAAGCTATACCGAACTGACTTTCATCACCAAAGTACTACAAAACCCCACCTTGATGACATCAATTCGTGTTAGCTCCTTAATGTGGTAAACATATGCACTCCCAACCCATAGCTCCTCACCTTAGTGACTTGCTATGCCAAGAAAACTCAGCGCTTTCTCAAACTTATCAACATGTAGAACCTTGGTCAACATATCAGCAGGATTCTTTACTGTTGCAATCTTTAGCACCTTCACATCACCTTGTGCTATGATATCTCTAATGAAATGCATCTTCCTGCTTATATGACATTATTCTTAGCAAGGCAGAGAGCACTCTGTGAATCACACCAGATGTTAATACTCCCTTGCTTAAAACCGAACTCTTCAACCAATCCCTTAAGCCAGATGCCTTCCTTTACTGCCTCTACCAATGCCATGTATTCAGCTTCAGTTGTAGACAGAGCCACCACCCCTTGTAAACCAGACTTCCAACAGATAGCACTATCTCATGCAGTAAACACATAGCCAGAAATAGACCGTCTTCTATCTAGATCAGATGAGAAGTCTGAATCGCAGTATCCTTCCACTGAGAACTTATCCTTCCTTTTGAAAACCAACTTCAAATCTTGAGTTCCTTTTATATACCTCAATACCCATTTTACGGCTAACCAATGATCTGAACTCGAATTACTCATAAAACGGCTTACTAACCCTACTGCATAGGCCAAGTCACACCTTGTTCCAATCATTGCATACATGATACTCCCAATGGCATTAGCATATGGGACATCATCTTCCACTGGTACTTGCTCATCACCTTCTTTAATCGCTGCAAGCTTAAATTGAGCTCTAATGGGTGTAGCTACTGCTTTAGCATCGTCCATGTTGAAAGCTTGAAGAAATTTCTTGATATAACCAAACTGAGACAAGGTTTAAAACCCCACCTTGATGATCTCTCTCTATATCCATGCCAAGGATCCTCCTAGCTGGTCCCAAGTCCTTCATATCAAACCTACTCCCTAGCAGTTCTTTTACCAATCTGATTTCTTCCAAATCTTTTGAAGCCAACAACATATCGTCAACATACAAAAGCAAGTAGACCGTTGCTCCTGTCTTAGACTCTTTTATGTATACGCAATGATTGTATTCACTCCTTTGAAAACCTTGACTCACAATGTACTGATCAAAACACTTGTTCCACTGCCTAGGTGCTTGTTTAAGACCATACAACGCCTTATCCAGTTTACATACATAATCCTCTTTTCCTTCAACAACATATCCCTCTGGCTGCTCCATATAGATCTCCTCTTCTATAATTCCATGGAGAAAAGCTGTCTTTACGTCAAGTTTCTCCAGTTCAAGATCTTCATTTACCGTGATTGCTAGCAAGAGTCTTATGGATACATGCTTTACAACTGGTGAAAAGACTTCTTGATAGTCATTCCCTTCTCTTTGTGAGTATCCTTTCGCCACCAACCTTGATTTGTGACGTGGTTTCTCTACTCCAGGTATTCCAGGCTTTAGTCTGTAAACCCACTTACAACCAATCACTTTCTTGTCTCTTGGTCTTTTGACTAATCTCCAAGTTTTGTTCACCTCAAGAGAATTCATTTCTTCACCCATTCCTTCACTCCAGAGTTCGCTATCTTTGCTTTTCATTGCTTCCTGATAGTCTCTGGGCTCATCTAAACTCACCTCCACAGCTGCAAGTAATGCAAATGCAGCTAGATCATAGTCACCAAATCTAACTGGAGGAACAATGTTTCTTCTTGGTCTGTCTCTGGCTATATTGTAATTTGCATGATCTTCAGTGTGCGTAACTTCACCTTCATCTTCATCACTTTCAGATTCCACTCCAGCTAGAGATCCTGAGTGATTCAAGTCTCTGAAAGTCTTGGCTTCGTCCTTGATAGTCTGAGCAGCTTCAGTTTCAAGAACCATAGAACTTTCTTTTGCCGTTTCTTTGGAGACTGTTTCATTATCCAGTGGTCTCTTTTCATCCTTATAAAATTTATCTTCCACAAAGATCACACTTCTGCTGATCACACATTTCCTTTCATCTAGCAACCAGATCTTGTATCCCTTTACACCAACAGGATAGCTCAGAAAAACACCCTTAGCAGCTCTAAGCTTCAGCTTCCCTTGGTCCTTATGCATATAGGCGATAGAACCAAATCTTTTTCAAATGCTTGTAACCCGGCTTCTTTCCCAACCATAATTCTTCTGGAATGTTGCCGTCTATTGCAGATGATGGACTTTTATTAATCTGATATACTGCTGTTGACACAGCCTCTGCCCATAATTCCTCCTCAAGCCCTGACTCATTTAAAAGACACCTGACTTCTCCATTATAGTATGGTTCATGCGTTCTGCAACACCATTTTGTTGTGGTGTGTAGGCGCATGTCTTGTGTCTCTCTATGCCATGTTCTCTGCAGAACTCATCAAATTCATTGTTGCAGAATTCGAGTCCATTGTTTGTCCTTAAGCATTTCACCTTCTTGTTTATCTGATTCTCAACTAGGCTTCTTCCACTCAAAGAATTTCGAGAAAGCCTCACTCTTTGCTGCTAGAAAGAAGACCCAGACCTTTCTTGTAAAGTCATCAATGATGGACAGAAAATATTTCTTCTTGATATACTCGGTGTGACATTCTGAGAGCCCCACAGATCAGCATGAAGATACTTGAGAGCTTCACCAGTGTTATGCTTTCCAATGTGGAAGCTTAACCTTTTATGTTTTCCTATTACACAGTTCTCGCAGAAGCTTAGCTCTCCTATCTTCTCTTATCCAGAATTCTCTTCTCACGAGTATTTGCAGATTCTTTAGGACTCATATGTCCCAGACGTCTGTGCCACAACTCAGTTTCATCCTTCTTTCTTTTGGATATCACATTGTTGCTTTCACCTGCAACGATTGTTTCTCCATCCAACAAATATAGGGTTCCAGACAATGTTCCTTGTAAAGCTAGTTTACCATCTTTGTAAAATCTAGTTTACCTTTACCACCAGCATGATCAAATCCTAGTTTATCCAGGGTTCCAATCGAGAGTAAATTCCGTTTGAGTTTAGGGAACATACCTGACATTATTCAAGACTTTGACTGTCCCTCCATAAGCTTTGATCTTCACTGATCCAATTCCTTGCACATCAACTGTGAAGTAGTCTCCAAGCTTAACTTGTCCTTAACTTACTTCCTCAAAAGTGTCAAACCAATCACGTCTCGAGGTCATATGATATGAGCACCCAGAGCCTATAACCCACTTCTCCCTGGTGCCATGAATCATAGACCATTAGTGCATCAATCACTACTGCAGCTTCTGCACTTTCTTCACCTTCTAGTCTCTTCTTACGAGCATAGCAGTCAGCCTTCTTGTGCCCTTTTTTCTTGCAATACCAGCAATGATTCTTGATACTGAACCGGACCTTGATCTGTTCTTCCACCTTTTCTTGATTGGCTCTCTCTTCTCAGGTCTTCCTCTTGCCATGTAAGCATCTCCACTTTTCTCTGCAACACTTAGATCTTGTTTTTCCCTTAACTCTATCTCTTTGGATTTCGCAGCATTCATGACGCTCTCTATAGTTAGAGAATCTCTTCCATACTTCAGCGTCTCCTTGAGAGAGTTGTATTGTGATGGCAATGAGTTTAATAGCAAGATTTCTTGAACTTCTTCTGTGACCTCAACCTTCAAGCTGCCAATCCAGACATTAACTTCAGAAAATCGTCAATGTTCTGATCCACTGACTTCGATTCCACCATTCTAAAGGTATATAACTTGTGTTGCATGTGGATTTGATTAGGGAGAGTCTTCCACTACAAGAAAACAAGGCATATTACGACGGAAATTCCGATGGCGACATATATCCTCGGAAATTTCCGACGGAAATCCGACAAAATTCCGAGGAGACTAAAAAATCGTGTTTCCTCGGAATTTCGTCGGACATTTCGGAGGAAATTCCGAGGAAAG
>CAJHQP010006818.1:0-35925 GCA_905132765.1 Moricandia arvensis | reverse complement strand
TTCTTATCTTGGTTCCTCCTGGTTTGATTAGAATCATGAAGATATTGCCATATGTCCGAAAAGGCTAATCTTGAATCACTGGAATAGATAGTGGGATAGGTTCTTCCTCATAACTCCTATGAGATTTATTCAACTTCCTGGTCACTATCCACTGATTAATGGTTCCAAATCATGCTTCTTACATCTTGGTTCCTCCTGGTTTGATTAGAATCATGAAGATATTGCCATATGTTCGAACATGCTAATCTTGAATCACTGGAATAGATAGTGGGATAGGTTCTTCCTCATAACTCCTATGAGATTTATTCAACTTCCTGGTCACTATCACTGATTAATGGTTCCAAATCATGCTTCTTACATCTTGGTTCCTCCTGGTTTGATTAGAATCATGAAGATATTGCCATATGTCCGAAAAGGCTAATCTTGAATCACTGGAATAGAAAGTGGGATAGCTTCTTCCTCATAACTCCTATGAGATTTATTCAACTTCCTGGTCACTTTCCACTGATTAATGGTTCCAAATCATGCTTCTTACATCTTGGTTCCTCCTGGTTTGATTAGAATCATGAAGATATTGCCATATGTCCGAAAAGGCTAATCTTGAATCACTGGAATAGAAAGTGGGATAGGTTCTTCCTCATAACTCCTATGAGATTTATTCAACTTCCTGGTCACTATCCACTGATTAATGGTTCCAAATCATGCTTCTTACATCTTGGTTCCTCCTGGTTTGATTAGAATCATGAAGATATTGCCATATGTCCGAAAAGGCTAATCTTGAATCACTGGAATAGATAGTGGGATAGTTCTTCCTCATAACTCCTATGAGATTTATTCAACTTCCTGGTCACTATCCACTGATTAATGGTTCCAAATCATGCTTCTTACATCTTGGTTCCTCCTGGTTTGATTAGAATCATGAAGATATTGCCATATGTCCGAAAAGGCTAATCTTGAATCACTGGAATAGAAAGTGGGATAGGTTCTTCCTCATAACTCCTATGAGATTTATTCAACTTCCTGGTCACTATCCACTGATTAATGGTTCCAAATCATGCTTCTTACATCTTGGTTCCTCCTGGTTTGATTAGAATCATGAAGATATTGCCATATGTCCGAACAGGCTAATCTTGAATCACTGGAATAGAAAGTGGGATAGCTTCTTCCTCATAACTCCTATGAGATTTATTCAACTTCCTGGTCACTATCCACTGATTAATGGTTCCAAATCATGCTTCTTACATCTTGGTTCCTCCTGGTTTGATTAGAATCATGAAGATATTGCCATATGTCCGAAAAGGCTAATCTTGAATCACTGGAATAGAAAGTGGGATAGGTTCTTCCTCATAACTCCTATGAGATTTATTCAACTTCCTGGTCACTATCCACTGATTAATGGTTCCAAATCATGCTTCTTACATCTTGGTTCCTCCTGGTTTGATTAGAATCATGAAGATATTGCCATATGTCCGAAAAGGCTAATCTTGAATCACTGGAATAGATAGTGGGATAGGTTCTTCCTCATAACTCCTATGAGATTTATTCAACTTCCTGGTCACTATCCACTGATTAATGGTTCCAAATCATGCTTCTTACATCTTGGTTCCTCCTGGTTTGATTAGAATCATGAAGATATTGCCATATGTCCGAACAGGCTAATCTTGAATCACTGGAATAGAAAGTGGGATAGCTTCTTCCTCATAACTCCTATGAGATTTATTCAACTTCCTGGTCACTATCCACTGATTAATGGTTCCAAATCATGCTTCTTACATCTTGGTTCCTCCTGGTTTGATTAGAATCATGAAGATATTGCCATATGTTCGAAAAGGCTAATCTTGAATCACTGGAATAGAAAGTGGGATAGGTTCTTCCTCATAACTCCTATGAGATTTATTCAACTTCCTGGTCACTATCCACTGATTAATGGTTCCAAATCATGCTTCTTACATCTTGGTTCCTCCTGGTTTGATTAGAATCATGAAGATATTGCCATATGTTCGAAAAGGCTAATCTTGAATCACTGGAATAGAAAGTGGGATAGGTTCTTCCTCATAACTCCTATGAGATTTATTCAACTTCCTGGTCACTATCCACTGATTAATGGTTCCAAATCATGCTTCTTACATCTTGGTTCCTCCTGGTTTGATTAGAATCATGAAGATATTGCCATATGTCGAAAAGGCTAATCTTGAATCACTGGAATAGAAAGTGGGATAGGTTCTTCCTCATAACTCCTATGAGATTTATTCAACTTCCTGGTCACTATCCACTGATTAATGGTTCCAAATCATGCTTCTTACATCTTGGTTCCTCCTGGTTTGATTAGAATCATGAAGATATTGCCATATGTCCGAAAAGGCTAATCTTGAATCACTGGAATAGAAAGTGGGATAGGTTCTTCCTCATAACTCCTATGAGATTTATTCAACTTCCTGGTCACTATCCACTGATTAATGGTTCCAAATCATGCTTCTTACATCTTGGTTCCTCCTGGTTTGATTAGAATCATGAAGATATTGCCATATGTCCGAAAAGGCTAATCTTGAATCACTGGAATAGATAGTGGGATAGGTTCTTCCTCATAACTCCTATGAGATTTATTCAACTTCCTGGTCACTATCCACTGATTAATGGTTCCAAATCATGCTTCTTACATCTTGGTTCCTCCTGGTTTGATTAGAATCATGAAGATATTGCCATATGTCCGAAAAGGCTAATCTTGAATCACTGGAATAGATAGTGGGATAGGTTCTTCCTCATAACTCCTATGAGATTTATTCAACTTCCTGGTCACTATCCACTGATTAATGGTTCCAAATCATGCTTCTTACATCTTGGTTCCTCCTGGTTTGATTAGAATCATGAAGATATTGCCATATGTCCGAAAAGGCTAATCTTGAATCACTGGAATAGAAAGTGGGATAGGTTCTTCCTCATAACTCCTATGAGATTTATTCAACTTCCTGGTCACTATCCACTGATTAATGGTTCCAAATCATGCTTCTTACATCTTGGTTCCTCCTGGTTTGATTAGAATCATGAAGATATTGCCATATGTCCGAACATGCTAATCTTGAATCACTGGAATAGAAAGTGGGATAGCTTCTTCCTCATAACTCCTATGAGATTTATTCAACTTCCTGGTCACTTTCCACTGATTAATGGTTCCAAATCATGCTTCTTACATCTTGGTTCCTCCTGGTTTGATTAGAATCATGAAGATATTACCATATGTCCGAAAAGGCTAATCTTGAATCACTGGAATAGATAGTGGGATAGGTTCTTCCTCATAACTCCTATGAGATTTATTCAACTTCCTGGTCACTATCCACTGATTAATGGTTCCAAATCATGCTTCTTACATCTTGGTTCCTCCTGGTTTGATTAGAATCATGAAGATATTGCCATATGTCCGAAAAGGCTAATCTTGAATCACTGGAATAGATAGTGGGATAGGTTCTTCCTCATAACTCCTATGAGATTTATTCAACTTCCTGGTCACTATCCACTGATTAATGGTTCCAAATCATGCTTCTTACATCTTGGTTCCTCCTGGTTTGATTAGAATCATGAAGATATTGCCATATGTCCGAAAAGGCTAATCTTGAATCACTGGAATAGAAAGTGGGATAGTTCTTCCTCATAACTCCTATGAGATTTATTCAACTTCCTGGTCACTTTCCACTGATTAATGGTTCCAAATCATGCTTCTTACATCTTGGTTCCTCCTGGTTTGATTAGAATCATGAAGATATTGCCATATGTTCGAAAAGGCTAATCTTGAATCACTGGAATAGATAGTGGGATAGGTTCTTCCTCATAACTCCTATGAGATTTATTCAACTTCCTGGTCACTATCCACTGATTAATGGTTCCAAATCATGCTTCTTACATCTTGGTTCCTCCTGGTTTGATTAGAATCATGAAGATATTGCCATATGTCCGAAACAGGCTAATCTTGAATCACTGGAATAGAAAGTGGGATAGCTTCTTCCTCATAACTCCTATGAGATTTATTCAACTTCCTGGTCACTTTCCACTGATTAATGGTTCCAAATCATGCTTCTTACATCTTGGTTCCTCCTGGTTTGATTAGAATCATGAAGATATTGCCATATGTCCGAAAAGGCTAATCTTGAATCACTGGAATAGATAGTGGGATAGGTTCTTCCTCATAACTCCTATGAGATTTATTCAACTTCCTGGTCACTATCCACTGATTAATGGTTCCAAATCATGCTTCTTACATCTTGGTTCCTCCTGTTTTGATTAGAATCATGAAGATATTGCCATATGTCCGAAAAGGCTAATCTTGAATCACTGGAATAGATAGTGGGATAGGTTCTTCCTCATAACTCCTATGAGATTTATTCAACTTCCTGGTCACTATCCACTGATTAATGGTTCCAAATCATGCTTCTTACATCTTGGTTCCTCCTGGTTTGATTAGAATCATGAAGATATTGCCATATGTCCGAAAAGGCTAATCTTGAATCACTGGAATAGATAGTGGGATAGGTTCTTCCTCATAACTCCTATGAGATTTATTCAACTTCCTGGTCACTATCCACTGATTAATGGTTCCAAATCATGCTTCTTACATCTTGGTTCCTCCTGGTTTGATTAGAATCATGAAGATATTGCCATATGTCCGAAAAGGCTAATCTTGAATCACTGGAATAGATAGTGGGATAGGTTCTTCCTCATAACTCCTATGAGATTTATTCAACTTCCTGGTCACTTTCCACTGATTAATGGTTCCAAATCATGCTTCTTACATCTTGTTCCTCCTGGTTTTGATTAGAATCATGAAGATATTGCCATATGTTCGAAAAGGCTAATCTTGAATCACTGGAATAGATAGTGGGATAGGTTCTTCCTCATAACTCCTATGAGATTTATTCAACTTCCTGGTCACTATCCACTGATTAATGGTTCCAAATCATGCTTCTTACATCTTGGTTCCTCCTGGTTTGATTAGAATCATGAAGATATTGCCATATGTCCGAACATGCTAATCTTGAATCACTGGAATAGAAAGTGGGATAGCTTCTTCCTCATAACTCCTATGAGATTTATTCAACTTCCTGGTCACTTTCCACTGATTAATTGTTCCAAATCATGCTTCTTACATCTTGGTTCCTCCTGGTTTTGATTAGAATCATGAAGATATTGCCATATGTCCGAAAAGGCTAATCTTGAATCACTGGAATAGAAAGTGGGATAGGTTCTTCCTCATAACTCCTATGAGATTTATTCAACTTCCTGGTCACTATCCACTGATTAATGGTTCCAAATCATGCTTCTTACATCTTTGGTTCCTCCTGGTTTGATTAGAATCATGAAGATATTGCCATATGTCCGAAAAGGCTAATCTTGAATCACTGGAATAGATAGTGGGATAGGTTCTTCCTCATAACTCCTATGAGATTTATTCAACTTCCTGGTCACTATCCACTGATTAATGGTTCCAAATCATGCTTCTTACATCTTTGTTCCTCCTGGTTTGATTAGAATCATGAAGATATTGCCATATGTCCGAAAAGGCTAATCTTGAATCACTGGAATAGATAGTGGGATAGGTTCTTCCTCATAACTCCTATGAGATTTATTCAACTTCCTGGTCACTATCCACTGATTAATGGTTCCAAATCATGCTTCTTACATCTTGGTTCCTCCTGGTTTGATTAGAATCATGAAGATATTGCCATATGTCCGAAAAGGCTAATCTTGAATCACTGGAATAGATAGTGGGATAGGTTCTTCCTCATAACTCCTATGAGATTTATTCAACTTCCTGGTCACTTTCCACTGATTAATGGTTCCAAATCATGCTTCTTACATCTTTGTTTCCTCCTGGTTTGATTAGAATCATGAAGATATTGCCATATGTTCGAAAAGGCTAATCTTGAATCACTGGAATAGATAGTGGGATAGGTTCTTCCTCATAACTCCTATGAGATTTATTCAACTTCCTGGTCACTATCCACTGATTAATGGTTCCAAATCATGCTTCTTACATCTTGGTTCCTCCTGGTTTGATTAGAATCATGAAGATATTGCCATATGTCCGAACATGCTAATCTTGAATCACTGGAATAGAAAGTGGGATAGCTTCTTCCTCATAACTCCTATGAGATTTATTCAACTTCCTGGTCACTTTCCACTGATTAATGGTTCCAAATCATGCTTCTTACATCTTGGTTCCTCCTGGTTTGATTAGAATCATGAAGATATTGCCATATGTCCGAAAAGGCTAATCTTGAATCACTGGAATAGAAAGTGGGATAGGTTCTTCCTCATAACTCCTATGAGATTTATTCAACTTCCTGGTCACTATCCACTGATTAATGGTTCCAAATCATGCTTCTTACATCTTGGTTCCTCCTGGTTTGATTAGAATCATGAAGATATTGCCATATGTCCGAAAAGGCTAATCTTGAATCACTGGAATAGATAGTGGGATAGGTTCTTCCTCATAACTCCTATGAGATTTATTCAACTTCCTGGTCACTATCCACTGATTAATGGTTCCAAATCATGCTTCTTACATCTTGGTTCCTCCTGGTTTGATTAGAATCATGAAGATATTGCCATATGTCCGAAAAGGCTAATCTTGAATCACTGGAATAGATAGTGGGATAGGTTCTTCCTCATAACTCCTATGAGATTTATTCAACTTCCTGGTCACTATCCACTGATTAATGGTTCCAAATCATGCTTCTTACATCTTGGTTCCTCCTGGTTTGATTAGAATCATGAAGATATTGCCATATGTCCGAAAAGGCTAATCTTGAATCACTGGAATAGATAGTGGGATAGGTTCTTCCTCATAACTCCTATGAGATTTATTCAACTTCCTGGTCACTATCCACTGATTAATGGTTCCAAATCATGCTTCTTACATCTTGGTTCCTCCTGGTTTGATTAGAATCATGAAGATATTGCCATATGTCCGAAAAGGCTAATCTTGAATCACTGGAATAGATAGTGGGATAGGTTCTTCCTCATAACTCCTATGAGATTTATTCAACTTCCTGGTCACTATCCACTGATTAATGGTTCCAAATCATGCTTCTTACATCTTGGTTCCTCCTGGTTTGATTAGAATCATGAAGATATTGCCATATGTCCGAAACAGGCTAATCTTGAATCACTGGAATAGAAAGTGGGATAGCTTCTTCCTCATAACTCCTATGAGATTTATTCAACTTCCTGGTCACTATCCACTGATTAATGGTTCCAAATCATGCTTCTTACATCTTGGTTCCTCCTGGTTTGATTAGAATCATGAAGATATTGCCATATGTCCGAACAGGCTAATCTTGAATCACTGGAATAGATAGTGGGATAGGTTCTTCCTCATAACTCCTATGAGATTTATTCAACTTCCTGGTCACTATCCACTGATTAATGGTTCCAAATCATGCTTCTTACATCTTGTTCCTCCTGGTTTGATTAGAATCATGAAGATATTGCCATATGTCCGAAAAGGCTAATCTTGAATCACTGGAATAGATAGTGGGATAGGTTCTTCCTCATAACTCCTATGAGATTTATTCAACTTCCTGGTCACTATCCACTGATTAATGGTTCCAAATCATGCTTCTTACATCTTGGTTCCTCCTGGTTTGATTAGAATCATGAAGATATTGCCATATGTCCGAAAAGGCTAATCTTGAATCACTGGAATAGATAGTGGGATAGGTTCTTCCTCATAACTCCTATGAGATTTATTCAACTTCCTGGTCACTATCCACTGATTAATGGTTCCAAATCATGCTTCTTACATCTTGGTTCCTCCTGGTTTGATTAGAATCATGAAGATATTGCCATATGTCGAAAAGGCTAATCTTGAATCACTGGAATAGATAGTGGGATAGGTTCTTCCTCATAACTCCTATGAGATTTATTCAACTTCCTGGTCACTATCCACTGATTAATGGTTCCAAATCATGCTTCTTACATCTTGGTTCCTCCTGGTTTGATTAGAATCATGAAGATATTGCCATATGTCCGAAAAGGCTAATCTTGAATCACTGGAATAGATAGTGGGATAGGTTCTTCCTCATAACTCCTATGAGATTTATTCAACTTCCTGGTCACTATCCACTGATTAATGGTTCCAAATCATGCTTCTTACATCTTGGTTCCTCCTGGTTTGATTAGAATCATGAAGATATTGCCATATGTCCGAAAAGGCTAATCTTGAATCACTGGAATAGAAAGTGGGATAGGTTCTTCCTCATAACTCCTATGAGATTTATTCAACTTCCTGGTCACTATCCACTGATTAATGGTTCCAAATCATGCTTCTTACATCTTGGTTCCTCCTGGTTTGATTAGAATCATGAAGATATTGCCATATGTCCGAAAAGGCTAATCTTGAATCACTGGAATAGATAGTGGGATAGGTTCTTCCTCATAACTCCTATGAGATTTATTCAACTTCCTGGTCACTATCCACTGATTAATGGTTCCAAATCATGCTTCTTACATCTTGGTTCCTCCTGGTTTGATTAGAATCATGAAGATATTGCCATATGTCCGAAACAGGCTAATCTTGAATCACTGGAATAGAAAGTGGGATAGGTTCTTCCTCATAACTCCTATGAGATTTATTCAACTTCCTGGTCACTATCCACTGATTAATGGTTCCAAATCATGCTTCTTACATCTTGGTTCCTCCTGGTTTGATTAGAATCATGAAGATATTGCCATATGTCCGAAAAGGCTAATCTTGAATCACTGGAATAGATAGTGGGATAGGTTCTTCCTCATAACTCCTATGAGATTTATTCAACTTCCTGGTCACTATCCACTGATTAATGGTTCCAAATCATGCTTCTTACATCTTGGTTCCTCCTGGTTTGATTAGAATCATGAAGATATTGCCATATGTCGAAAAGGCTAATCTTGAATCACTGGAATAGATAGTGGGATAGGTTCTTCCTCATAACTCCTATGAGATTTATTCAACTTCCTGGTCACTATCCACTGATTAATGGTTCCAAATCATGCTTCTTACATCTTGGTTCCTCCTGGTTTGATTAGAATCATGAAGATATTGCCATATGTCCGAAAAGGCTAATCTTGAATCACTGGAATAGAAAGTGGGATAGCTTCTTCCTCATAACTCCTATGAGATTTATTCAACTTCCTGGTCACTTTCCACTGATTAATGGTTCCAAATCATGCTTCTTACATCTTGGTTCCTCCTGGTTTGATTAGAATCATGAAGATATTGCCATATGTCCGAAAAGGCTAATCTTGAATCACTGGAATAGATAGTGGGATAGGTTCTTCCTCATAACTCCTATGAGATTTATTCAACTTCCTGGTCACTATCCACTGATTAATGGTTCCAAATCATGCTTCTTACATCTTGGTTCCTCCTGGTTTGATTAGAATCATGAAGATATTGCCATATGTCCGAAAAGGCTAATCTTGAATCACTGGAATAGATAGTGGGATAGGTTCTTCCTCATAACTCCTATGAGATTTATTCAACTTCCTGGTCACTATCCACTGATTAATGGTTCCAAATCATGCTTCTTACATCTTGGTTCCTCCTGGTTTGATTAGAATCATGAAGATATTGCCATATGTCCGAAATGCTAATCTTGAATCACTGGAATAGAAAGTGGGATAGCTTCTTCCTCATAACTCCTATGAGATTTATTCAACTTCCTGGTCACTATCCACTGATTAATGGTTCCAAATCATGCTTCTTACATCTTGGTTCCTCCTGGTTTGATTAGAATCATGAAGATATTGCCATATGTCCGAAAAGGCTAATCTTGAATCACTGGAATAGATAGTGGGATAGGTTCTTCCTCATAACTCCTATGAGATTTATTCAACTTCCTGGTCACTATCCACTGATTAATGGTTCCAAATCATGCTTCTTACATCTTGGTTCCTCCTGGTTTGATTAGAATCATGAAGATATTGCCATATGTCCGAAAAGGCTAATCTTGAATCACTGGAATAGATAGTGGGATAGGTTCTTCCTCATAACTCCTATGAGATTTATTCAACTTCCTGGTCACTATCCACTGATTAATGGTTCCAAATCATGCTTCTTACATCTTGGTTCCTCCTGGTTTGATTAGAATCATGAAGATATTGCCATATGTCCGAAACAGGCTAATCTTGAATCACTGGAATAGAAAGTGGGATAGCTTCTTCCTCATAACTCCTATGAGATTTATTCAACTTCCTGGTCACTTCCACTGATTAATGGTTCCAAATCATGCTTCTTACATCTTGGTTCCTCCTGGTTTGATTAGAATCATGAAGATATTGCCATATGTCCGAAAAGGCTAATCTTGAATCACTGGAATAGATAGTGGGATAGGTTCTTCCTCATAACTCCTATGAGATTTATTCAACTTCCTGGTCACTATCCACTGATTAATGGTTCCAAATCATGCTTCTTACATCTTGGTTCCTCCTGGTTTGATTAGAATCATGAAGATATTGCCATATGTCCGAAAAGGCTAATCTTGAATCACTGGAATAGAAAGTGGGATAGGTTCTTCCTCATAACTCCTATGAGATTTATTCAACTTCCTGGTCACTATCCACTGATTAATGGTTCCAAATCATGCTTCTTACATCTTGGTTCCTCCTGGTTTGATTAGAATCATGAAGATATTGCCATATGTCCGAAACAGGCTAATCTTGAATCACTGGAATAGAAAGTGGGATAGTTCTTCCTCATAACTCCTATGAGATTTATTCAACTTCCTGGTCACTATCCACTGATTAATGGTTCCAAATCATGCTTCTTACATCTTGGTTCCTCCTGGTTTGATTAGAATCATGAAGATATTGCCATATGTCCGAAAAGGCTAATCTTGAATCACTGGAATAGAAAGTGGGATAGCTTCTTCCTCATAACTCCTATGAGATTTATTCAACTTCCTGGTCACTATCCACTGATTAATGGTTCCAAATCATGCTTCTTACATCTTGGTTCCTCCTGGTTTGATTAGAATCATGAAGATATTGCCATATGTCCGAAAAGGCTAATCTTGAATCACTGGAATAGATAGTGGGATAGGTTCTTCCTCATAACTCCTATGAGATTTATTCAACTTCCTGGTCACTATCCACTGATTAATGGTTCCAAATCATGCTTCTTACATCTTGGTTCCTCCTGGTTTGATTAGAATCATGAAGATATTGCCATATGTCCGAAAAGGCTAATCTTGAATCACTGGAATAGATAGTGGGATAGGTTCTTCCTCATAACTCCTATGAGATTTATTCAACTTCCTGGTCACTATCCACTGATTAATGGTTCCAAATCATGCTTCTTACATCTTGGTTCCTCCTGGTTTGATTAGAATCATGAAGATATTGCCATATGTCCGAAAAGGCTAATCTTGAATCACTGGAATAGAAAGTGGGATAGGTTCTTCCTCATAACTCCTATGAGATTTATTCAACTTCCTGGTCACTATCCACTGATTAATGGTTCCAAATCATGCTTCTTACATCTTGGTTCCTCCTGGTTTGATTAGAATCATGAAGATATTGCCATATGTCCGAAAAGGCTAATCTTGAATCACTGGAATAGAAAGTGGGATAGCTTCTTCCTCATAACTCCTATGAGATTTATTCAACTTCCTGGTCACTTTCCACTGATTAATGGTTCCAAATCATGCTTCTTACATCTTGGTTCCTCCTGGTTTGATTAGAATCATGAAGATATTGCCATATGTCCGAAAAGGCTAATCTTGAATCACTGGAATAGAAAGTGGGATAGGTTCTTCCTCATAACTCCTATGAGATTTATTCAACTTCCTGGTCACTATCCACTGATTAATGGTTCCAAATCATGCTTCTTACATCTTGGTTCCTCCTGGTTTGATTAGAATCATGAAGATATTGCCATATGTCCGAAAAGGCTAATCTTGAATCACTGGAATAGATAGTGGGATAGGTTCTTCCTCATAACTCCTATGAGATTTATTCAACTTCCTGGTCACTATCCACTGATTAATGGTTCCAAATCATGCTTCTTACATCTTGGTTCCCCCTGGTTTGATTAGAATCATGAAGATATTGCAATATGTCCGAAAAAGCTAATCTTGAATCACTGGAATAGAAAGTGGGATAGTTCTTCCTCATAACTCCTATGAGATTTATTCAACTTCCTGGTCACTATCCACTGATTAATGGTTCCAAATCATGCTTCTTACATCTTGGTTCCTCCTGGTTTGATTAGAATCATGAAGATATTGCCATATGTCCGAAAAGGCTAATCTTGAATCACTGGAATAGATAGTGGGATAGGTTCTTCCTCATAACTCCTATGAGATTTATTCAACTTCCTGGTCACTATCCACTGATTAATGGTTCCAAATCATGCTTCTTACATCTTGGTTCCTCCTGGTTTGATTAGAATCATGAAGATATTGCCATATGTCCGAAAAGGCTAATCTTGAATCACTGGAATAGAAAGTGGGATAGGTTCTTCCTCATAACTCCTATGAGATTTATTCAACTTCCTGGTCACTATCCACTGATTAATGGTTCCAAATCATGCTTCTTACATCTTGGTTCCTCCTGGTTTGATTAGAATCATGAAGATATTGCCATATGTCCGAACAGGCTAATCTTGAATCACTGGAATAGAAAGTGGGATAGCTTCTTCCTCATAACTCCTATGAGATTTATTCAACTTCCTGGTCACTTTCCACTGATTAATGGTTCCAAATCATGCTTCTTACATCTTGGTTCCTCCTGGTTTGATTAGAATCATGAAGATATTGCCATATGTCCGAAAAGGCTAATCTTGAATCACTGGAATAGAAAGTGGGATAGGTTCTTCCTCATAACTCCTATGAGATTTATTCAACTTCCTGGTCACTATCCACTGATTAATGGTTCCAAATCATGCTTCTTACATCTTGGTTCCTCCTGGTTTGATTAGAATCATGAAGATATTGCCATATGTCCGAAAAGGCTAATCTTGAATCACTGGAATAGAAAGTGGGATAGGTTCTTCCTCATAACTCCTATGAGATTTATTCAACTTCCTGGTCACTATCCACTGATTAATGGTTCCAAATCATGCTTCTTACATCTTGGTTCCTCCTGGTTTGATTAGAATCATGAAGATATTGCCATATGTCCGAACAGGCTAATCTTGAATCACTGGAATAGAAAGTGGGATAGCTTCTTCCTCATAACTCCTATGAGATTTATTCAACTTCCTGGTCACTTTCCACTGATTAATGGTTCCAAATCATGCTTCTTACATCTTGGTTCCTCCTGGTTTGATTAGAATCATGAAGATATTGCCATATGTCCGAAAAGGCTAATCTTGAATCACTGGAATAGATAGTGGGATAGGTTCTTCCTCATAACTCCTATGAGATTTATTCAACTTCCTGGTCACTATCCACTGATTAATGGTTCCAAATCATGCTTCTTACATCTTGGTTCCTCCTGGTTTGATTAGAATCATGAAGATATTGCCATATGTCCGAAAAGGCTAATCTTGAATCACTGGAATAGATAGTGGGATAGTTCTTCCTCATAACTCCTATGAGATTTATTCAACTTCCTGGTCACTATCCACTGATTAATGGTTCCAAATCATGCTTCTTACATCTTGGTTCCTCCTGGTTTGATTAGAATCATGAAGATATTGCCATATGTCCGAAAAGGCTAATCTTGAATCACTGGAATAGATAGTGGGATAGGTTCTTCCTCATAACTCCTATGAGATTTATTCAACTTCCTGGTCACTATCACTGATTAATGGTTCCAAATCATGCTTCTTACATCTTGGTTCCTCCTGGTTTGATTAGAATCATGAAGATATTGCCATATGTCGAAAAGGCTAATCCTTGATCACTGGAATAGATAGTGGGATAGGTTCTTCCTCATAACTCCTATGCAGATTTATTCAAAATTCTGGTCATATCCACTGATTAATGGTTCAAATCATGCTTCTTACATCTTGGTTCCTCTGGTTTGATTAGAATATGAAGATATTGCCCATATTGTCCGAACAGCTAATCTTGAACACTGAATAGAAAGTGGATAGCTTCTTCTCATAACTCTATGAGAATTTATTCAACTTCCTGGTCACTTTACACTGAATTAATGGTTCCAAATCATGCTTCTTATCTTGGTTCCTCCCTGGTTTGATTAGAATCATGAGATATTACCATATGTCCGAAAGGCTAATCTTGAATCACTGGAATAGATAGTGGATAGGTTCTTCTCATAACTCCTATGCGATTTATTCAACTTCTGGTCACTATCCACTGATTAATGGTTCCAATCATGCTTTCTTACATCTTGGTTCTCCTGTTTGATTAGAATCATGAAGATATTGCCATATGTTCGAAATGCTAATTTGAATCACTGGAATAGATAGTGGGATAGGTTCTTCCTCATAATTCCTATGAGATTTATTCAACTTCCAGGTCACTATCCACTGTTAATGGTTCCAAATATGTTCTTACATCTTGGTTCCTCCTGGTTTGATTAGAATCATGAAGATATTGCCATATGTCCGAACATGCTAATCTTGAATCACTGGAATAGAAAGTGGGATAGCTTCTTCCTCCCTAACTCCTATGAGATTTAATTCAACTCCTGGTCACTTTCCACTGATTAATGGTTCCAAATCACGATTCTTTCATCTTGGTTCTCCTGGTTTGATTAGAATCATGAAGATATTCCCATATGTCCGAAAGGCTAATCTTGAATCACTGGATAGAATAGTGGGATAGGTTCTTCCTCATAACTCCTATGCTGATTTATTCAACTTCCTGGTCACAATCCACTGATTCATGGTTCAAATCATGCTTCTTACATCTTGGTTCCTCGCCTGGTTTGAATAGATAACATGAAGATATTCGCCATATGTCCGAACAAGCCTAATCTTGAATCACTGGAAGAAAAGTGGGAATACCGGTTCCTTCCTCCATCACTCCTATGAGATTTATTCAACTTTCCTGGTCACCATACACTGAATCTAAATGGTTTCCAAATCCATGCTTCTTAGCATCTTTGATTCCTCCCTGGTTTTGAATAGAATCATGAAAATAATTGCCAATACGTCCCGAAACATGCTAATCTTGAATCACTAGAATAGAAAGTGGGATAGCTCTCTTCCCTCCTAAACTCCTATGCAGATTTATTCAATCTTCCTGGTCACTTTCCACTGATTAACTGCTTCCAAATCATGATTCTTACATCTTGGTTCCTCCTGGTTTATTATAATCCATGAAGATATTAACCAATATGTCACGAAAAGGCTAATCCTTGAATCACTAGAATAGATAGTGGGATAGGTTCTTCACCATAACTCCTATGCGATTTATTCAAACTTCCTGGTCACTATCCCACTGATTAATGGTTTCCAAATCATGCTTCTTACATCTTGGTTCCTCCTGGTTTGATTAGAATCATGAAGATATTGGCCATATGTTCGAACAGGCTAATCTTGAATCACTGGAATAGATAGTGGGATAGGTTCTTCCTCATAACTCCTATGAGATTTATTCAACTTCCTTGTCACTATCCACTGATTAATGGTTCCAAAATCATGTTTTCTTACATCTTGGTTCCTCCTGGTTTGATTAGAATCATGAAGATATTGGCCATATGTTCGACAAGGCTAATCTTGAATCACTGGAATAGATAGTGGGATAGGTTCTTCCTCATAATCCTATGAGATTTATTCAACTTCCTGGTCACTATCCACTGATTAATGGTTCCAAATCATCGCTTCTTACATCTTGGTTCCTCCTGGTTTGATTAGAATCATGAAGATATTGCCATATGTCCGAACATGCTAATCTTGAATCACTGGAATAGAAAGTGGGATAGGTTCTTCCTCATAACTCCTATGAGATTTAATTCAACTTCCTGGTCACTATCCACTGATTAATGGTTCCAAATCATGCTTCTTACATCTTGGTTCCTCCTGGTTTGATTAGAATCATGAAGATATTACCATATGTCCGAAAAGGCTAATCGTGAAACACTGGAAGATATGTGGGATAGGTTCTTCCTCATAACTCCTACGAGATTTATTCAACTTCCTTGTCACTATCCCTGATTAATGGTTCCAAATCATGCTTTCTTACATCTTGGTTCCTCCTGTTTGATTAGAATCATGAAGATATTGCCATATGTTCGAAAAGGCTAATCTTGAATCACTGGAATAATAGTGGGATAGGTTCTTCCTCATAATTCCTATGAAGATTTATTCAACTTCCAGGTAACTATCCACTGATTAATGGTTCCAAATCATGCTTCTTACATCTTGGTTCCTCCTGGTTTGATTAGAATCATGAAGATATTGCCATATGTCCGAACATGCTAATCTTGAATCACTGGAATAGAAAGTGGGATAGCTTCTTCCTCCTAACTCCTATGAGATTTATTCAACTTCCTGGTCACTTTCCACTGATTAATGGTTCCAAATCAGGATTCTTTTATCTTGGTTCCTCCTGGTTTGATTAGAATCATGAAGATATTACCATATGTCCGAAAAGGCTAATCTTGAATCACTGGAATAGATAGTGGGATAGGTTCTTCCACATAACTCCTATGCGATTTATTCAACTTCCTGGTCACTATCCACTGATTAATGGTTCGAAATCATGCTTCTTACATCTTGGTTCCTCCTGGTTTGATTAGAATCATGAAGATATTGCCATATGTTCGAACATGCTAATCTTGAATCACTGGAAGAGATAGTGGGATAGGTTCTTCCTCATAACTCCTATGAGATTTATTCAACTTCCTTGTCACTATCCACTGATTAATGGTTCCAAATCCATGCTTCTTACATATTTTTTCCTCCTGGTTTGATTAGAATCATGAAGATATTGCCATATGTCCGAACATGCTAATCTTGAATCACTGGAATAGAAAGTGGGATAGCTTCTTCCTCCTAACTCCTATGAGATTTATTCAACTTCCTGGTCACTTTCCACTGATTAATGGTTCCAAATCATGCTTCTTACATCTTGGTTCCTCCTGGTTTGATTAGAATCATGAAGATATTACCATATGTCCGAAAAGGCTAATCTTGAATCACTGGAATAGATAGTGGGATAGGTTCTTCCTCATAACTCCTATGCGATTTATTCAAATTCCTGGTCACTATCCACTGATTAATGGTTCCAAAATCATGCTTCTTACATCTTTGTTCCTCCTGGTTTGATTAGAATCATGAAGATATTGCCATATGTTCGAAAAGGCTAATCTTGAATCACTGGAATAGATAGTGGGATAGGTTCTTCCTCATAACTCCTATGAGATTTATTCAACTTCCTGGTCACTATCCACTGATTAATGGTTCCAAATCATGCTTCTTACATCTTGGTTCCTCCTGGTTTGATTAGAATCATGAAGATATTGCCATATGTCCGAACATGGCTAATCTTGAATCACTGGAATAGAAAGTGGGATAGTTCTTCCTCCCTAACTCCTATGAGATTTATTCAACTTCCTGGTCACTTTCCACTGATTAATGGTTCCAAATCATGATTCTTACATCTTGGTTCCTCCTGTTTTGATTAGAATCATGAAGATATTACCATATGTCCGAACAGGCTAATCTTGAATCACTAGAATAGATAGTGGGATAGGTTCTTCCTCATAACTCCTATGCGATTTATTCAAATTCCTGGTCCACTATCAACTGATTATTGGTTCCAAATCATGCTTCTTACATCTTTGGTTCCTCCTGGTTTGATTAGAATCATGAAGATATTGCCATATGTCCGAAAGGCTAATCTTGAATCACTGGAATAGATAGTGGGATAGGTTCTTCCTCATAACTCCTATGAGATTTATTCAACTTCCTGGTCACTATCCACTGATTAATGGTTCCAAATCATGCTTCTTACATCTTGTTCCTCCTGGTTTGATTAGAATCATGAAGATATTGCCATATGTCGAACAGGCTAATCTTGAATCACTGGAATAGAAAGTGGGATAGTTCTTCCTCATAACTCCTATGAGATTTATTCAACTTCCTGGTCACTATCCACTGATTAATGGTTCCAAATCATGCTTCTTACATCTTGGTTCCTCCTGGTTTGATTAGAATCATGAAGATATTACCATATGTCCGAAAAGGCTAATCTTGAATCACTGGAATAGATAGTGGGATAGGTTCTTCCTCATAACTCCTATGAGATTTATTCAACTTCCTGGTCACTATCCACTGATTAATGGTTCCAAATCATGCTTCTTACATCTTGGTTCCTCCTGGTTTGATTAGAATCATGAAGATATTGCCATATGTTCGAAAATGCTAATCTTGAATCACTGGAATAGATAGTGGGATAGGTTCTTCCTCATAACTCCTATGAGATTTATTCAACTTCCTGGTCACTATACACTGATTAATGGTTCCAAATCATGCTTCTTACATCTTGGTTCCTCCTGGTTTGTTTAGAATCATGGAGATATTACCATATGTCCGAAAAGGCTAATCGTGAACACTGGAAGAGATAGTGGGATAGGTTCTTCTTCATAACTCCTACGAGATTTATTCAACTTCCTTGTCACTATCCACTGATTAATGGTTCCAAATCATGTTTCTTACATCTTTTTCATCCTGTTTTGATTAGAATCATGAAGATATTGCCATATGTTCGAAAAGGCTAATCTTGAATCACTGGAATAGATAGTGGGATAGGTTCTTCCTCATAATTCCTATGAGATTTATTCAACTTCCAGGTCACTATCCACTGATTAATGGTTCCAAATCATGCTTCTTACATCTTGGTTCCTCCTGGTTTGATTAGAATCATGAAGATATTGCCATATGTCCGAAATGGCTAATCTTGAATCACTGGAATAGAAAGTGGGATAGCTTCTTCCTCCTAACTCCTATGAGATTTATTCAACTTCCTGGTCACTTTCCACTGATTAATGGTTCCAAATCATGATTCTTACATCTTGGTTCCTCCTGGTTTGATTAGAATCATGAAGATATTGCCATATGTCCGAAAAGGCTAATCTTGAATCACTGGAATAGATAGTGGGATAGGTTCTTCCTCATAACTCCTATGCGATTTATTCAACTTCCTGGTCACTATCCACTGATTAATGGTTCCAAATCATGCTTTTACATCTTGGTTCCTCCTGGTTTGATTAGAATCATGAAGATATTACCATATGTCCGAAAAGGCTAATCTTGAATCACTGGAAGAGATAGTGGATAGGTTCTTCCTCATAACTCCTATGAGATTTATTCAACTTCCTTGTCACTATCCACTGATTAATGGTTCCAAATCATGCTTCTTACATCTTGGTTCCTCCTGGTTTGATTAGAATCATGAAGATATTGCCATATGTTCGAACATGCTAATCTTGAATCACTGGAATATATAGTGGGATATGTTCTTCCTCATAACTCCTATGAGATTTATTCAACTTCCTGGTCACTATACACTGATTAATGGTTACAAATCATGCTTCTTACATCTTGGTTCCTCCTGGTTTGTTTAGAATCATGGAGATATTACCATATGTCCGAAAAGGCTAATCGTGAAACACTAGAAGAGATAGTGGGATAGGTTCTTCTTCATAACTCCTACGAGATTTATTCAACTTCCTTGTCACTATCCACTGATTAATGGTTCCAAATCATGTTTCTTACATCTTTTTCATCCTGTTTTGATTAGAATCATGAAGATATTGCCATATGTTCGAAAAGGCTAATCTTAAATCACTGGAATAGATAGTGGGATAGGTTCTTCCTCATAATTCCTATGAGATTTATTCAACTTCCAGGTCACTATCCACTGATTAATGGTTCCAAATCATGCTTCTTACATCTTGGTTCCTCCTGGTTTGATTAGAATCATGAAGATATTACCATATGTCCGAAAAGGCTAATCTTGAATCACTGGAATAGATAGTGGGATAGGTTCTTCCTCATAACTCCTATGAGATTTATTCAACTTCCTGGTCACTATCCACTGATTAATGGTTCCAAATCATGCTTCTTACATCTTGGTTCCTCCTGGTTTGATTAGAATCATGAAGATATTGCCATATGTCCGAAAAGGCTAATCTTGAATCACTGGAATAGATAGTGGGATAGGTTCTTCCTCATAACTCCTATGAGATTTATTCAACTTCCTGGTCACTATCCACTGATTAATGGTTCCAAATCATGCTTCTTACATCTTGGTTCCTCCTGGTTTGATTAGAATCATGAAGATATTGCCATATGTCCGAACATGCTAATCTTGAATCACTGGAATAGAAAGTGGGATAGGTTCTTCCTCATAACTCCTATGAGATTTATTCAACTTCCTGGTCACTTTCCACTGATTAATGGTTCCAAATCATGATTCTTACATCTTGGTTCCTCCTGGTTTGATTAGAATCATGAAGATATTGCCATATGTCCGAAAAGGCTAATCTTGAATCACTGGAATAGATAGTGGGATAGGTTCTTCCTCATAACTCCTATGAGATTTATTCAACTTCCTGGTCACTATCCACTGATTAATGGTTCCAAATCATGCTTCTTACATCTTGGTTCCTCTGGTTTGATTAGAATCATGAAGATATTGCCATATGTCCGAACATGCTAATCTTGAATCACTGGAATAATAGTGGGATAGGTTCTTCCTCATAACTCCTATGAGATTTATTCAACTTCCTGTCACTATCCACTGATTAATGGTTCCAAATCATGCTTCTTACATCTTGGTTCCTCCTGGTTTGATTAGAATCATGAAGATATTGCCATATGTCCGAACAGGCTAATCTTGAATCACTGGAAGAGATAGTGGGATAGGTTCTTCCTCATAACTCCTATGAGATTTATTCAACTTCCTGTCACTATCCACTGATTAATGGTTCCAAATCATGTTTCTTACATCTTTGTTCCTCCTGGTTTGATTAGAATCATGAAGATATTGCCATATGTTCCGAAAAGGCTAATCTTGAATCACTGGAATAGATAGTGGGATAGGTTCTTCCTCATAACTCCTATGAGATTTATTCAACTTCCTGGTCACTATCCACTGATTAATGGTTCCAAATCATGCTTCTTACATCTTGGTTCCTCCTGGTTTGATTAGAATCATGAAGATATTGCCATATGTCCGAACATGGCTAATCTTGAATCACTGGAATAGAAAGTGGGATAAGCTTCTTCCTCCTAACTCCTATGAGATTTATTCAAATTCTTGGTCACTTACCACTGATTAATGGTTCAAAATCATGATTATTACATCTTGGTTCCTCCTGGTTTGATTAGAATCATGAAGATATTGCCATATGTCCGAAAAGCTAATCTTGAATCACTGGAATAGATAGTGGGATAGGTTCTTCCTCATAACTCCTATGAGATTTATTCAACTTCCTGGTCACTATCCACTGATTAATGGTTCAAATCATGCTTCTTACATCTTTGTTCCTCCTGGTTTGATTAGAATCATGAAGATATTGCCATATGTCCGAAAGGCTAATCTTGAATCACTGGAATAGAAAGTGGGATAGCTTCTTCCTCATAACTCCTATGAGATTTATTCAACTTCCTGGTCACTTTCCACTGATTAATGGTTCCAAATCATGATTCTTACATCTTGGTTCCTCCTGGTTTGATTAGAATCATGAAGATATTACCATATGTCCGAAAAGGCTAATCTTGAATCACTGAATAGATAGTGGGATAGGTTCTTCCTCATAACTCCTATGAGATTTATTCAAATTCCTGGTCACTATCCACTGATTAATGGTTCCAAATCATGCTTCTTACATCTTGGTTCCTCCTGGTTTGATTAGAATCATGAAGATATTGCCATATGTCCGAAAAGGCTAATCTTGAATCACTGGAATAGATAGTGGGATAGGTTCTTCCTCATAACTCCTATGAGATTTATTCAACTTCCTGGTCACTATCCACTGATTAATGGTTCCAAATCATGCTTCTTACATCTTGGTTCCTCCTGGTTTGATTAGAATCATGAAGATATTGCCATATGTTCGAAAAGGCTAATCTTGAATCACTGGAATAGATAGTGGGATAGGTTCTTCCTCATAACTCCTATGAGATTTATTCAACTTCCTGGTCACTATCCACTGATTAATGGTTCCAAATCATGCTTCTTACATCTTGGTTCCTCCTGGTTTGATTAGAATCATGAAGATATTGCCATATGTCCGAACATGCTAATCTTGAATCACTGGAATAGAAAGTGGGATAGGTTCTTCCTCATAACTCCTATGAGATTTATTCAACTTCCTGGTCACTTTCCACTGATTAATGGTTCCAAATCATGCTTCTTACATCTTGGTTCCTCCTGGTTTGATTAGAATCATGAAGATATTGCCATATGTCCGAAAAGGCTAATCTTGAATCACTGGAATAGATAGTGGGATAGGTTCTTCCTCATAACTCCTATGAGATTTATTCAACTTCCTGGTCACTATCCACTGATTAATGGTTCCAAATCATGCTTCTTACATCTTGGTTCCTCCTGGTTTGATTAGAATCATGAAGATATTGCCATATGTCCGAAAAGGCTAATCTTGAATCACTGGAATAGATAGTGGGATAGGTTCTTCCTCATAACTCCTATGAGATTTATTCAACTTCCTGGTCACTATCCACTGATTAATGGTTCCAAATCATGCTTCTTACATCTTGGTTCCTCCTGGTTTGATTAGAATCATGAAGATATTACCATATGTCCGAAAAGGCTAATCTTGAATCACTGGAATAGATAGTGGGATAGGTTCTTCCTCATAACTCCTATGAGATTTATTCAACTTCCTGGTCACTATCCACTGATTAATGGTTCCAAATCATGCTTCTTACATCTTGGTTCCTCCTGGTTTGATTAGAATCATGAAGATATTACCATATGTCCGAAAAGGCTAATCTTGAATCACCGGAATAGATAGTGTGATATGTTCTTCCTCATAACTCCTATGCATTTATTCAACTTCCTGGTCACTATCCACTGATTAATGGTTCCAAATCATGCTTCTTACATCTTGGTTCCTCCTGGTTTGATTAGAATCATGAAGATATTGCCATATGTCCGAACAGGCTAATCTTGAATCACTGGAATATATAGTGGGATATGTTCTTCCTCATAACTCCTATGAGATTTATTCAACTTCCTGGTCACTATACACTGATTAATGGTTCCAAATCATGCTTCTTACATCTTGGTTCCTCCTGGTTTGATTAGAATCATGAAGATATTACCATATGTCCGAAAAGGCTAATCTTGAATCACTGGAAGAGATAGTGGGATAGGTTCTTCCTCATAACTCCTATGAGATTTATTCAACTTCCTTGTCACTATCCACTGATTAATGGTTCCAAATCATGTTTCTTACATCTTTGTTCCTCCTGGTTTTGATTAGAATCATGAAGATATTGCCATATGTTCGAAAAGGCTAATCTTGAATCACTGGAATAGATAGTGGGATAGGTTCTTCCTCATAACTCCTATGAGATTTATTCAACTTCCTGGTCACTATCCACTGATTAATGGTTCCAAATCATGCTTCTTACATCTTGGTTCCTCCTGGTTTGATTAGAATCATGAAGATATTGCCATATGTCCGAAACATGCTAATCTTGAATCACTGGAATAGAAAGTGGGATAGCTTCTTCCTCATAACTCCTATGAGATTTATTCAACTTCCTGGTCACTATCCACTGATTAATGGTTCCAAATCATGCTTCTTACATCTTGGTTCCTCCTGGTTTGATTAGAATCATGAAGATATTACCATATGTCCGAAAAGGCTAATCTTGAATCACTGGAATAGATAGTGGGATAGGTTCTTCCTCATAACTCCTATGAGATTTATTCAACTTCCTGGTCACTATACACTGATTAATGGTTACAAATCATGCTTCTTACATCTTGGTTCCTCCTGGTTTGTTTAGAATCATGGAGATATTACCATATGTCCGAAAAGGCTAATCGTGAAACACTGGAAGAGATAGTGGGATAGGTTCTTCTTCATAACTCCTACGAGATTTATTCAACTTCCTTGTCACTATCCACTGATTAATGGTTCCAAATCATGTTTCTTACATCTTTTTCATCCTGTTTTGATTAGAATCATAAAGATATTGCCATATGTTCGAAAAGGCTAATCTTAAATCACTGGAATATATAGTGGGATAGGTTCTTCCTCATAATTCCTATGAGATTTATTCAACTTCCAGGTCACTATCCACTGATTAATGGTTCCAAATCATGCTTCTTACATCTTGGTTCCTCCTGGTTTGATTAGAATCATGAAGATATTGCCATATGTCCGAACATGCTAATCTTGAATCACTGGAATAGAAAGTGGGATAGCTTCTTCCTCCTAACTCCTATGAGATTTATTCAACTTCCTGGTCACTATCCACTGATTAATGGTTCCAAATCATGCTTCTTACATCTTGGTTCCTCCTGGTTTGATTAGAATCATGAAGATATTGCCATATGTCCGAAAAGGCTAATCTTGAATCACTGGAATAAATAGTGGGATAGGTTCTTCCTCATAACTCCTATGAGATTTATTCAACTTCTTGTCACTATCCACTGATTAATGGTTCCAAATCATGCTTCTTACATCTTGGTTCCTCCTGGTTTGATTAGAATCATGAAGATATTGCCATATGTCCGAAAAGGCTAATCTTGAATCACTGGAATAGATAGTGGGATAGGTTCTTCCTCATAACTCCTATGAGATTTATTCAACTTCCTGGTCACTATCCACTGATTAATGGTTCCAAATCATGCTTCTTACATCTTTGGTTCCTCCTGGTTTGATTAGAATCATGAAGATATTGCCATATGTCCGAAAAGGCTAATCTTGAATCACTGGAATAGATAGTGGGATATGTTCTTCCTCATAACTCCTATGAGATTTATTCAACTTCCTGGTCACTATACACTGATTAATGGTTACAAATCATGCTTCTTACATCTTGGTTCCTCCTGGTTTGATTAGAATCATGGAGATATTACCATATGTCCGAAAAGGCTAATCGTGAAACACTGGAAGAGATAGTGGGATAGGTTCTTCTTCATAACTCCTACGAGATTTATTCAACTTCCTTGGTCATTATCCACTGATTAATGGTTCCAAATCATGTTCTTACATCTTTTTCATCCTGTTTGATTAGAATCATGAAGATATTGCCATATGTTCGAAAAGGCTAATCTTGAATCACTGGAATATATAGTGGGATAGGTTCTTCCTCATAATTCCTATGAGATTTATTCAACTTCCAGGTCACTATCCACTGATTAATGGTTCCAAATCATGCTTCTTACATCTTGGTTCCTCCTGGTTTGATTAGAATCATGAAGATATTGCCATATGTCCGAACATGGTAATCTTGAATCACTGGAATAAAAAGTGGGATAGCTTCTTCCTCCTAACTCCTATGAGATTTACTCAAATTCCTGGTCACTTTCCACTGATTAATGGTTCCAAATCATGATTCTTTTATCTTGGTTCCTCCTGGTTTGATTAGAATCATGAAGATATTGCCATATGTCCGAACATGCTAATCTTGAATCACTGGAATAGAAAGTGGGATAGGTTCTTCCTCATAACTCCTATGCGATTTATTCAAATTCCTGGTCACTATCCAATGATTATGGTTACAAATCATGCTTCTTACATCTTGGTTCCTCCTGGTTTGATTAGAATCATGAAGATATTACCATATGTCCGAAAAGGCTAATCGTGAAACACTGGAAGAGATAGTGGGATAGGTTCTTCTTCATAACTCCTACGAGATTTATTCAACTTCCTTGTCACTATCCACGGATTAATGGTTCCAAATCATGCTTCTTACATATTTGTTCCTCCTGGTTTGATTAGAATCATGAAGATATTGCCATATGTCCGAACAGGCTAATCTTGAATCACTGGAATAGAAAGTGGGATAGCTTCTTCCTCATAACTCCTATGAGATTTATTCAACTTCCTGGTCACTTTCCACTGATTAATGGTTCCAAATCATGCTTCTTACATCTTGGTTCCTCCTGGTTTGATTAGAATCATGAAGATATTGCCATATGTCCGAAAAGGCTAATCTTGAATCACTGGAATAGATAGTGGGATAGGTTCTTCCTCATAACTCCTATGAGATTTATTCAACTTCCTGGTCACTATCCACTGATTAATGGTTCCAAATCATGCTTCTTACATCTTGGTTCCTCCTGGTTTGATTAGAATCATGAAGATATTGCCATATGTCCGAAAAGGCTAATCTTGAATCACTGGAATAGATAGTGGGATAGGTTCTTCCTCATAACTCCTATGAGATTTATTCAACTTCCTGGTCACTATCCACTGATTAATGGTTCCAAATCATGCTTCTTACATCTTGGTTCCTCCTGGTTTGATTAGAATCATGAAGATATTACCATATGTTCGAAAAGGCTAATCTTGAATCACTGGAATAGAATAGTGGGATAGGTTCTTCCTCATAACTCCTATGAGATTTATTCAACTTCCTGGTCACTATCCACTGATTAATGGTTCCAAATCATGCTTCTTACATCTTGGTTCCTCCTGGTTTGATTAGAATCATGAAGATATTGCCATATGTCCGAACATGCTAATCTTGAATCACTGGAATAGATAGTGGGATAGTTCTTCCTCATAACTCCTATGAGATTTATTCAACTTCCTGGTCACTATCCACTGATTAATGGTTCCAAATCATGCTTCTTACATCTTGGTTCCTCCTGGTTTGATTAGAATCATGAAGATATTGCCATATGTCCGAAAAGGCTAATCTTGAATCACTGGAATAGATAGTGGGATATGTTCTTCCTCATAACTCCTATGCCACTGATTAATGGTTCCAAATCATGCTTCTTACATATTTGTTCCTCCTGGTTTGATTAGAATCATGAAGATATTGCCATATGTCCAAAAAGGCTAATCTTGAATCACTGGAATATATAGTGGGATATGTTCTTCCTCATAACTCCTATGAGATTTATTCAACTTCCTGGTCACTATACACTGATTAATGGTTACAAATCATGCCTCTTACATCTTGGTTCCTCCTGGTTTGTTTAGAATCATGGAGATATTACCATATGTCCGAAAAGGCTAATCGTGAAACACTAGGAGAGATAGTGGGATAGGTTCTTCTTCATAACTCCTACGAGATTTATTCAACTTCCTTGTCATTGTCCGCTGATTAATGGTTCCAAATCATGTTTCTTACATCTTTTTCATCCTGTTTTGATTAGAATCATAAAGATATTGCCATATGTTCGAAAAGGCTAATCTTAAATCACTGGAATATATAGTGGGATAGGTTCTTCCTCATAATTCCTATGAGATTTATTCAACTTCCAGGTCACTATCCACTGATTAATGGTTCCAAATCATGCTTCTTACATCTTGGTTCCTCCTGGTTTGATTAGAATCATGAAGATATTGCCATATGTCCGAACATGGTAATCTTGAATCACTGGAATAAAAAGTGGGATAGCTTCTTCCTCCTAACTCCTATGAGATTTACTCAAATTCCTGGTCACTTTCCACTGATTAATGGTTCCAAATCATGATTCTTCTATCTTGGTTCCTCCTGTTTGATTAGAATCATGAAGATATTGCCATATGTCCGAACATGCCAATCTTGAATCACTGGAACAGAAAGTGGGATAGGTTCTTCCTCATAACTCCTATGCGATTTATTCAAATTCCTGGTCACTATCCAATGATTATTGGTTACAAATCATGCTTCTTACATTTTGGTTCCTCCTGGTTTTATTAGAATCATGGAGATATTACCATATGTCCGAAAAGGCTAATCTTGAATCACTGGAAGAGATAGTGGGATAGGTTCTTCTTCATAACTCCTACGAGATTTATTCAACTTCCTTGTCACTATCCACGGATTAATGGTTCCAAATCATGCTTCTTACATATTTGTTCCTCCTGGTTTGATTAGAATCATGAAGATATTGCCATATGTCCAAAAAGGCTAATCTTGAATCACTGGAATATATAGTGGGATATGTTCTTCCTCATAACTCCTATGAGATTTATTCAACTTCCTGGTCACTATACACTGATTAATGGTTACAAATCATGCCTCTTACATCTTGGTTCCTCCTGGTTTGTTTAGAATCATGGAGATATTACCATATGTCCGAAAAGGCTAATCGTGAAACACTAGGAGAGATAGTGGGATAGGTTCTTCTTCATAACTCCTACGAGATTTATTCAACTTCCTTGTCATTGTCCGCTGATTAATGGTTCCAAATCATGTTTCTTACATCTTTTTCATCCTGTTTTGATTAGAATCATAAAGATATTGCCATATGTTCGAAAAGGCTAATCTTAAATCACTGGAATATATAGTGGGATAGGTTCTTCCTCATAATTCCTATGAGATTTATTCAACTTCCAGGTCACTATCCACTGATTAATGGTTCCAAATCATGCTTCTTACATCTTGGTTCCTCCTGGTTTGATTAGAATCATGAAGATATTGCCATATGTCCGAACATGGTAATCTTGAATCACTGGAATAAAAAGTGGGATAGCTTCTTCCTCCTAACTCCTATGAGATTTACTCAAATTCCTGGTCACTTTCCACTGATTAATGGTTCCAAATCATGATTCTTCTATCTTGGTTCCTCCTGTTTTGATTAGAATCATGAAGATATTGCCATATGTCCGAACATGCCAATCTTGAATCACTGGAACAGAAAGTGGGATAGGTTCTTCCTCATAACTCCTATGCGATTTATTCAAATTCCTGGTCACTATCCAATGCTTATTGGTTACAAATCATGCTTCTTACATTTTGGTTCCTCCTGGTTTTTATAGAATCATGAAGATATTGCCATATGTTCGAACAAGCTAATCTTGAATCACTGGAAGAGATAGTGGGATAGGTTCTTCCTCATAACTCCTATGAGATTTATTCAACTTACTTGTCACTATACACTGATTAATGGTTCGAAATCATGGTTCTCGAAATCATGCTTCTTACATATTTGTTCCTCCTGGTTTGATTAGAATCATGAAGATATTGCCATATGTCCGAACATGCTAATCTTGAATCACTGGAATAGAAAGTGGGATAGGTTCTTCCTCATAACTCCTATGAGATTTATTCAACTTCCTGGTCACTATCCACTGATTAATGGTTCCAAATCATGCTTCTTACATCTTGGTTCCTCCTGGTTTGATTAGAATCATGAAGATATTGCCATATATTCGAAAAGGCTAATCTTGAATCACTGGAATAGATAGTGGGATAGGTTCTTCCTCATAACTCCTATGAGATTTATTCAAATTCCTGGTCACTTATCCACTGATTAATGGTTCCAAATCATGCTTCTTACATCTTTTTCATCCTGTTTTGATTAGAATCATAAAGATATTGCCATATGTTCGAAAAGGCTAATCTTAAATCACTGGAATATATAGTGGGATAGGTTCTTCCTCATAATTCCTATGAGATTTATTCAACTTCCAGGTCACTATCCACTGATTAATGGTTCCAAATCATGCTTCTTACATCTTGGTTCCTCCTGGTTTGATTAGAATCATGAAGATATTGCCATATGTCCGAACATGGTAATCTTGAATCACTGGAATAAAAAGTGGGATAGCTTCTTCCTCCTAACTCCTATGAGATTTACTCAAATTCCTGGTCACTTTCCACTGATTAATGGTTCCAAATCATGATTCTTCTATCTTGGTTCCTCCTGTTTTGATTAGAATCATGAAGATATTGCCATATGTCCGAACATGCCAATCTTGAATCACTGGAACAGAAAGTGGGATAGGTTCTTCCTCATAACTCCTATGCGATTTATTCAAATTCCTGGTCACTATCCAATGCTTATTGGTTACAAATCATGCTTCTTACATTTTGGTTCCTCCTGGTTTTTATAGAATCATGGAGATATTACCATATGTCCGAAAAGGCTAATCGTGAAACACTGGAAGAGATAGTGGGATAGGTTCTTCTTCATAACTCCTACGAGATTTATTCAACTTCCTTGTCACTATCCACGGATTAATGGTTCCAAATCATGCTTCTTACATATTTGTTCCTCCTGGTTTGATTAGAATCATGAAGATATTGCCATATGTCCAAAAAGGCTAATCTTGAATCACTGGAATATATAGTGGGATATGTTCTTCCTCATAACTCCTATGAGATTTATTCAACTTCCTGGTCACTATACACTGATTAATGGTTACAAATCATGCCTCTTACATCTTGGTTCCTCCTGGTTTGTTTAGAATCATGGAGATATTACCATATGTCCGAAAAGGCTAATCGTGAAACACTAGGAGAGATAGTGGGATAGGTTCTTCTTCATAACTCCTACGAGATTTATTCAACTTCCTTGTCATTGTCCGCTGATTAATGGTTCCAAATCATGTTTCTTACATCTTTTTCATCCTGTTTTGATTAGAATCATAAAGATATTGCCATATGTTCGAAAAGGCTAATCTTAAATCACTGGAATATATAGTGGGATAGGTTCTTCCTCATAATTCCTATGAGATTTATTCAACTTCCAGGTCACTATCCACTGATTAATGGTTCCAAATCATGCTTCTTACATCTTGGTTCCTCCTGGTTTGATTAGAATCATGAAATATTGCCATATGTCCGAACATGGTAATCTTGAATCACTGGAATAAAAAGTGGGATAGCTTCTTCCTCCTAACTCCTATGAGATTTACTCAATTCCTGGTCACTTTCCACTGATTAATGGTTCCAAATCATGATTCTTCTATCTTGGTTCCTCCTGTTTTGATTAGAATCATGAAGATATTGCCATATGTTCGAAACATGCTAATCTTGAATCACTGGAAGAGAAAGTGGGATAGGTTCTTCCTCATAACTCCTATGAGATTTATTCAACTTCCTGGTCACTATACACTGATTAATGGTTCGAAATCATGCTTCTTACATCTTTGTTCCTCCTGGTTTGATTAGAATCATGAAGATATTGCCATATGTCCGAACATGCTAATCTTGAATCACTGGAATAGAAAGTGGGATAGCTTCTTCCTCCTAACTCCTATGAGATTTATTCAACTTCCTGGTCACTTTCCACTGATTAATGCTTCCAAATCATTATTCTTACATCTTGGTTCCTCCTGGTTTTATTAGAATCATGAAGATATTACTATATGTCCGAAAAGGCTAATCTTGAATCACTAGAATAGATAGTGGGATAGGTTCTTCCTCATAACTCCTATGCGATTTATTTAAATTCCTGGTCACTATCCACTGATTAATGGTTCCAAAACATGCTTCTTACATCTTGGTTCCTCCTGGTTTGATTAGAATCATGAAGATATTGCCATATGTCCGAACATGCTAATCTTCAATCACTGGAATATATAGTGGGATATGTTCTTCCTCATAACTCCTATGAGATTTATTCAACTTCCTGGTCACTATACACTGATTAATGGTTACAAATCATGCTTCTTACATCTTGGTTCCTCCTGGTTTGTTTAGAATCATGGAGATATTACCATATGTCCGAAAAGGCTAATCGTGAAACACTGGAAGAGATAGTGGGATAGGTTCTTCTTCATAACTCCTACGAGATTTATTCAACTTCCTTGTCACTATCCACTGATTAATGGTTCCAAATCATGTTTCTTACATCTTTTTCATCCTGTTTTGATTAGAATCATGAAGATATTGCCATATGTTCGAAAAGGCTAATGTTGAATCACTGGAATAGATAGTGGGATAGGTTCTTCCTCATAATTCCTATGAGATTTATTCAACTTCCAGGTCACTATCCACTGATTAATGGTTCCAAATCATGCTTCTTACATCTTGGTTCCTCCTGGTTTGATTAGAATCATGAAGATATTGCCATATGTCCGAACATGCTAATCTTGAATCACTGGAATAGAAAGTGGGATAGCTTCTTCCTCCTAACTCCTATGAGATTTATTCAACTTCCTGGTCACTTTCCACTGATAATGGTTCCAAATCAGTGATTCTTCTATCTTGGTTCCTTCCTGGTTTGATTAGAATCATGAAGATATTGCCATATGTTCGAAAAGGCTAATCTTGAATCACTGGAATAGATAGTGCGATAGGTTCTTCCACATAACCTCCTATGCGATTTATTCAACTTCCTGTCACTATCCACTGATTAATGGTTCGAAATCATGCTTCTTACATCTTGGTTCCTCCTGGTTTGATTAGAATCATGAAGATATTGCCATATGTCCGAACATGCTAATCTTGAATCACTGGAAGAGATAGTGAGATAGGTTCTTCCTCATAACTCCTATGAGATTTATTCAACTTCCTTCTCACTACCACTGATTAGATGGTTCGAAATCATGCTTCTTACATCTTGTTCCTCCTGGTTTGATTAGAATCATGAAGATATTGCCATATGTCCGAACATGCTAATCTTGAATCACTGGAGTAGAAAGTGGGATAGCTTCTTCCTCCTAACTCCTATGAGATTTATTCAACTTCCTGGTCACTTTCCACCTGATTAATGCTTCCAAATCATTATTCTTACATCTTGGTTCCTCCTGGTTTTATTATAATCATGAAGATATTACTATATGTCCGAAAAGGCTAATCTTGAATCACTAGAATAGATAGTGGGATAGGTTCTTCCTCATAACTCCTATGCGATTTATTTAAATTCCTGGTCACTATCCACTGATTAATGGTTCCAAAATATGCCTTCTTACATCTTGGTTCATCCTGGTTTGATTAGAATCATGAAGATATTGCCATATGTCCGAACATGCTAATCTTCAATCACTGGAATATATAGTGGGATATGTTCTTCCTCATAACACCTATGAGATTTATTCAACTTCCTGGTCACTATACACTGATTAATGGTTACAAATCATGCTTCTTACATCTTGGTTCCTCCTGGGCTGTTTCGAATCATGGAGATATTACCATATGTCCGAAAAGGCTAATCGTGAAACACTGGAAGAGATAGTGGGATAGGTTCTTCTTTCATAACTCCTACGAGATTTATTCAACTTCCTTGTCACTATCCACTGATTAATGGTTCCAAATCATGTTTCTTAAATCTTTTTTCATCCTGCTTTGATTAGAATCGTGAAGATATTGCCATATGTTCGAAAAAGCTAATGTTGAATCACTGGAATAGATAGTGGGATAGGTTCTTCCTCATAATTCCTATGAGATTTATTCAACTTCCAGGTAACTATCCACTGATTAATGGTTCCAAATCATGCTTCTTACATCTTAGTTACTCCTGATTTGATTAGAATCATGAAGATATTGCCATATGTCCGAACATGCTAATCTTGAATCACTTGAATAGAAAGTGGGATAGCTTCTTCCTCCTAACTCCTATGAGATTTATTCGAAGATTCCTTGTTCGTCCACTTTCCACTGATTAATGGTTCCAAATCATGCTTCTTACATCTTGGTTCCTCCTGGTTTGATTAGAATCATGAAGATATTGCCATAATGTGTCGAACATAGCTAATCTTGAATCACATGGAAGGAAATTTGGGATAGGGTCTTCCTCATAACTCCCTATGAGATTTATCCAACTCCTTGTCACTATACACTGATTAATGGTTCGAATCATGCTTCTTACATTCTTTGTTTTCCTCCTTGGGTCTTGATTAGAATCACTGAAGATATTTGCCATAATGTCCGAGAACATGGCTAATCTTGAATCACCTGGCAGTAGGAGAAGTGGGATAGCTTTGGCTTCCTCCTTAACTCCTTGAGCATTTATTCAACTTCCTGGTTCACTTTCCACTGATTAATGCTTCCAATATCATTATTCTTTACATCTTGGCTTCGCTCCTGGTGTTTATTCATAATTTCATGAAGATATTACTATATGTCCGAAAAGGCTTAAGTCTTAAATCAGCTTAGATAGATAGTGGGATAGGTTCTTCCTCATAACTCGTATGCGATTTATTCAATTCCTGGTCCACTTTCCACTGATTAATGGTTCCAACATGCTTCTTACATCTTGGTTCATCCTGGTTGATTGAATAATGAAGATATTGTCATATGTCCGAACATGCTAATCTTCAGATCACTAGAATATATAGTTGGGATAGCTGTTTCTTTCCTCATAAGTCCTATGAGATCTTATTCACTTCCTGGTCACTATACACTGATTAATGTTACAAATCATGCTTCGTACATCTTGGTCTCCTCTGTTTCGTTCCCTAGATATCAGATGAGATATTACCATAGTGTCCGAAAAGCGTAATCGCGGAAACACTTGAAGAGATAGTGGGATAGTTTCTTCTTCATAACTCTACGAGGTTTATTCACTTCCTTGTGCACGTAGGTCCACATAGCATAATGGTTCAAATCATGTTTCTTAAATCTTTCTTCATCCTATTTTGATTAGAATCATGAAGATATTGTCATATGTTCGGAAAGGCCTATGTGAATCACTTGGGAATAGATAGTGGGATAGGTTCTTCCTCATAATTCCTATGAGATTTATTCAACTTCCTAGGTAACTATCACTGATTAATGGTTGCCAATCAAAGGCTTCTTACATCTTGGTTACTCTGGTTTGATTAGAATCATGAAGATATTGCGCATATAGTCTGAACATGCTAATCTGAATCACTTGATAGAGTGATAGGCTTCCTCCTGCGCTAACTCCTATGAGATTTAGTCGAACTTCCTCCGGTCACTATTCCACATGATAAATGGTTTCCAAATCAGGAGTCTTTTATCTTGGTGTCCTTCTGTTTGATTAGATCATGAGATGGATTACCATAGATGTTCGAAAAGGCTAATCTTGAATCACTGGAATAGATAGTGCGATAGTTATTCCACAATAACTCCTATGCGATTTGGATTCAACTTCTGCGTACACTATCGCACTGATTAATGGTTCGAAATCAAGCTTCTTACATCTTGGTTCCGCCTGGTTATGATTAGAATCATGAAGATATGCCATATGTCGAACATGAGCTATTTATCTTGAATCACTGGAAGAGATAGTGAGATAGGTTCTTCCTCACTAACTCCTATGAGATTTATCAACTTCTTCGTCACTATACACTGATAATGTTCGAAATCATGCATACTTAGATCTTTGTTCCTTCTGTTTGATTAGCAAATCATGAGAGCATATTGCCATAATGATCCGAACAATAGCTAATCTTGAGATCACTGGAGTAGAAAGTGGGATAGCTTCGTTCCTCCTAACTCCTATGAGATTTATTCAACTTCTGGTCACTTTCCCCTGATTACTGCTTCCAAATCATTATTCTTACATCTGGGGTTCCTCCTGTTTTATTATAATCATGAGATATAGCTATATGTCCGAAAAAGGACTAATCTTGATCACTAGAATAGATAGTGATAGTTCTCCTCATAACTCCTATGCGATTGATTAAATCCTGGTCACTATCCACTGATTAATGGTTCCAAATATGCTCTTACATCTTGGTTCCATCGCTGGTTTGATAGAATCATGAGGAGATATTGCCATAGTGTCCGAACATGCATAATCTTGCAATCACTGAATATGGATGCTGCGGGCTATGTTCTTCCTGCATGGGAATATCCTATGAGATTTATTCAACTTCCTGGTCACTATACACTGATTAATGGTTACAGAATCATGCTTCTTACATCTGCGTTCGCTCCTGGCTGTTTCGAATCATGGAGATATTACCAATATGTCGAAAAGGCTAATCGTGAAACACTGGAAGCAGATAGTGGATAGGTTCTTACTTCATAACTTCTACGAGATTTAGTCAACGTTCCTCGTCCCTATCCACTGACTTAATGGCCTTCCAAGATCATGTGTTTCTTAAGATCTTTTTGTCATCACTGCTTTGATTAAGGAATCGTGAAGATATTGCCACTATGTTCGAAAAAGCTGAATGTTGAATCACTGGAAT
>CAJHQP010006817.1:0-35928 GCA_905132765.1 Moricandia arvensis | reverse complement strand
ACGTAGTCGTTTTGTCCATGTATTCTTGTAATGCTCCTAAACTCAGTGGTGTCCTTTCTGTATCTGAATTAGAGTTCCGCTTGTTATGTTCCGATAATTACTCTCATGGTGCCCTCATCCAAAATGGGTGTCTTTTATAGAGACCACATTTTCATTCTTGGCGGTCCTTCTACATTGCTAGTGTTTATATCGCCTTAACAATACTTTTCGACAACGTCAAAATGCCTAGACGTTATATCGCCTAGACGTTATAGCGCCTCGAACTTCTTAAGGACTTTTAATCTTATCCAGATTCATTCTTATCAACATTCATTCTTATCGGCTTCCACTCCTACTGACTATCTGTATTTTAGATGCCACAGTTCTTGGTGTCACATGTAATTCAACTTGAACTTAATCATTCATATTCATGTTTGATCCATTCATTTATCAACCCATCGTTCAATTCTTTTTAACAATTTATCTCAAATAATACAATCATATCAATTATTCACAACATTCAATCAAACAACTATTAGTCTCTCGCATCAACACAAGAAAATCCACTAAGTCATTTTAAAGACTAGCGTTTTTATGCAATATGTGATATACATCCAGCAATTTAACATGCATAATGATCTATCAGCCTATCAATAAACATAACTAACCAATCCTAATTCCAACATCAAATAGGATAAAAACATGTTGGCTCCAAAACATCCACTTGAAAGTATATCTGGATAGATGTCAAGACAAGGGACAAGAATAAGCAACGAAAACAACAACAAACCAAGTTGAGGTTGGTGGTGGTGCGAGATGACCGGAGGGCGACCGGTGGCTTGGCTCACGCGAGGAGAGAGATAAGAGATAGATAAGAAGGTCTTGATGGCTAAGGTTTATAGTCTTTAGGAATCTTTGTAAGGTTTCACTCTGATTTTTGATGGGAGAAAAGAGAGGAGGTATGCTTTTATTTATATGAAAAGAGAATAAAACCCTATGTTTAATCCTAATGGGCTCTGATCCTAGCGATATTTCCCTCATAAACCCAATAAATTTTGGACAATATGTTTTGCGGTGTTACAATTCTCCCCCGCTAATTGGAATTTGCCCCAAATTCCAATCTTCATACTTCTCACCACAACACTCAAAACCAAGAAGAACATTGTACACGCAACATTCAAGGAGAGCATACAATACAAGATGAAACTTTGCTCAATGAACTCTTTTAAAAATAAGCAAACAAATTTAATATATGAAGTGGAGTAGGATTCAATAGTTTAAGTAAAAAGCTCAAGGCACCTCTTAATCAACATATATAACCTTAGAATAATAAATAAACACCAAAAAGTCAACAAGAACATAAGAGAAGCATGTGTCCTACTCATAAGAAATTATTCTAAATATCAGCTAGCCACCATGAGGTGGAGAAACGTGTTATGCCTCGAAACCATGACCAAACACGCAGGAAAATCTAGTTGACGGTTCTGGCTCATTCTCCCATTTTGAATCCTCCTATGGATCCGCTTCCGGTTTAGAGCTCGAGATATCAATAGCCTTATCAGCAATAAACCTTTCTACTTCTACTACTTGACCGGCCATCCACCTTACTGCAAACTCAAAAATTTCCTAGACACCAATTAGGGCTAGGCAAAAAATCTGAATCCGAAGAACCGAACCGAACCCGATCCAAAAAAATAGTAGCGAATCCGAACCGAAATTGATTAAATATCTGAACGGGTTCCAAATTTTGATATCTAAAGAACTGGAACCGAACCCGAGCCGAACCGAAGTATTTTAGGTACCCGAATGTATCCGAAATAGATTTATATATTTAGATATATTAATTATTTGTAGATTTAATGTATATTAAAAACATCCAAATAAATAAGATACTTTTAAGTTGTCTAAATACTTGAAAATATATACAAATAGTCAAAAGTAAATGTTTTAAAATAGCTCAAGTATACTCAAAACACCAAAATACTTAAATTATCTATTGATTCTCTATCTAAACATTAAAATCAAACCAATTTATATGTTAATTTTAAGTATTTTGACATATGTTATTTAAGTTTATATGTAATATATTATTTTATTTATAGATTTTTAGAAATTTAAAGTATATAATTAATTTTAAAATTTTTAAAATAATTTAAATGGGTTATCCGAAACGAACCCGGACCGAAATTTAAAAATACCCGAATGGGGCTAAAATATTTGACCCCGAAAACCCGAAACCCGAATAGATCCAAACCGAACCCGAATGAGTACCCGAACGCCCAGCCCTAACACCAATCATCTTAACCTGAATGTCCTAACAGAGTCCCGCATTATTCCACCGGCACCACCCATCCGCAAACTTCAGCTTGCACCTCTTGGCCTTGTCCAAAAACTCCTCAATGTACTCCTAAAATGAGAGGGATCCTTGCTGCATCTGAATCAGAGTTCCACACTACCATGTTTCGGTAATTACTTTCAGAGTGCCCTCATCTGCAATGGGTGTCTTCCGCGGACGACCACATTTTCTTCTTGGTAGTCCTTCTACATTGTCGTTGTTCGTATCGCACTGACCATACTTTTTGACAGCGTCATTGCGTCCTGGACTCCTTAAGGACTTTCAGTATTGTCCAGATTTAGTTTTATAGAACAAGAAAACAAATGCACTCATCTTTTCTTGAATTATTTATGATAACTCGTTGCTAAGCTAAAAAGCATCCTATAGACTAGACTTTAATTTATTATATGATCAACTAACCTTGAGATAAACTCTTTTCAATCTAGGCTTCAGTCTTTCAACACTCTAGAAGTAGGTCAATAACTACGTCAACACCTAATGCATAGCAGTGACACCAAAAGCTTGATCATACAAACATCCAACAAAGATTTCTCATTTTTCTTTTTCTGCAGAGATAACTTTCTTCATAGATACACGTCTTCTTTGTATACATAATCTAAACTTCTTTCCCAAGTTCTTTAATGGGCAACTCAATAAATTTTTCTTTTTATTTGATAAAAACTTATTGTTCGAGCAAACTCTCTTTAATTTAATGAAAAACGTCTATTTATCTCGATAACATATTCCTTTTACTTTTCCGAGCTTAGTAAATTTATACACATCACAATATATAAATTCTAACACATTCCATCTTTATGATACAAGTCTATATCGTAAATTGATATAGACACTTTAGAAACATAGATCTTCAAAGAAGTGGTCCATTATACTTGCAATCCCTACGAAGATATGCATGGATTTCCATAGTCCCCACATTCAGAGCCGTGCTTATAGTGTTAGTAAAAAGGCATTGGCCTTAGGCCTCACATAATTATTCAAAATTAGGGGCCCCAAATCTCCAAAAAAAAATTGTTTTGTAGTTCAAAAATTTTTTTATTTATGTTTCTTGACTGATTTCAAAACCAATATCAACAAGAAAATATGATTTTCTTTCCTTCATTTTATAAGTTTAATTTTATCTATTCAAGTTTAAAGATCATTATTATTCTTTGTTTTATCAACTTTGTTCCACACAATCTTTTTACACTCACATTTTATAGTTATTTTTTTAATATTTAGTTGTGTGAATATTAGGGGTTAACATGATATATATTAATTTTTATAAGATATATGAAAATAGATGTATGTTTAGTGTTTGTTTTATATGAGTATTAGTCTTTCTTAATTTGTTAAAAGAGTTAGAAATAAGTTCATAAATAGATATCACAAAAAATCACAAATTTAAATTCTTTAAACACTATCATTTTTAGTTTAGACATTTGATTGTCTTACACTATCATTTATAATTATATCTACTATTATAAAAAAATACATAAATATAATTTAATTAAAATTTGTCTTAGGCTCCTAAAAGAGCTGGCACGGCACTGCCCACATTCCCTTTCCTTTTTCCTTTTGTCCCCGGACCAAATTATTATATCGTTGGTACTGAATTTCCACATTCATATCGCATTTTAGTTATGTTATACTTTCACAACTCAGTTTTTTTTTTCGAAACTCGTTTTTTCTCCTTACTTACCAGTTAAGAAACTCAAATCAATTAATAATTTTAACCAATATGTCGATCACATGATCGGTATAGTATGAAACTCATATTATTTTTTAATTTTTTTGTATCTCGATCAAAATGTGTATATTAATGAAATACCAATTATAAAAGAAACTAAACGTAAAAAGTGTGAAATAAAACGTGAAAAAACAAAATTTAAGTTTTGAATTATTTACTTTTACTATTTCCAAAATATCATTTCCTCAATTTAGTTTGTCAATGAAGCTGAATTTTGATAAAATTCGCATACACTTTTAGAACATAACTGAAAACTATGAATGGCCCGCTGGAGTTGAACTTTTAGTTACAATTCGTATGCCTTTGTTCTCTGAGATACGTATAACGTTTTGGTACGTGTGTTATATTTTCAATTGTTTGTATTATGCCTGGACGTTTGGGGGCTTCAGTTCGATTGATTTAGATTTTCAGATTTTTGATATTATACTCATAAATCTCATTTGAATTTTACTAATTACCGAATCGGATTCGGTTTAATTCTTTTCGGTTCCAGTTCGGATCAGATTGTAACGAATTTTTGAAGTCGTCCAAAAAATATTTTTTTTTAAACTTCAAAATTTGAAAAAAAATAAAATACATAAATTATTCACAAATCTAATTAAAAATAGTTAAACTATTTTAATTAACAAAAAATATTCAAAATAACAAATAAAAAAACTATAAAATATTTTAAATACTCTAAAATATCTAAATCACCTTAACATATATAAAAAATATTAACATATTTATTTAATTTTGGATATTTTCGAATCCTATTTCAGATTTTGGTTCGGTATGGGTTATAACCAAATCTTAAAGTATTAAGTTTATAAATTTCATTTGGATATTTTTGTATAACAGTTTGGATCCAATTTCTGTTATTTCAGTTCAAGCTTAAGAAGATATTTTGGATTGGGATAAAAACGCGGAGACCTAGTTTGTATTAATCGTCAAATTGTCGCTGGATGTGATAATTCGTTCTTGTAAATAATGCGGAAAACGTGGTTGTCGGGATGACTTATTGAATTAAAATCTTATGTATACAAATGAATTAATCCGAACTTTTTTATTTACCTAATAGTCACTGTTTGGCCACGTGTCAAAATTAAACCACCTTAATTGGAGATTTACAAATCTTCATGATGTTATTGATCGCCATATATTTGCTTAATTCCATTTCCCTTAAGCTCTAATCATCTAAATTGAATTTCAAGAATACAAGCCAACAAAAGTGTACGTAAAGGATAGATGTTTTAAACAAACACAACAAACTATATATCTATAAAATATTACCCATATGAGAACATGCATTGTCTAAATGGTGGGTATTCAAGATGAACATGAATATACATGTGTTTTTATGATAACATTACGTTTTGGTTCATTTTTCTTCCGCAAATTCAGTTTTGTGAGAATATAAAGCTCTCATATCAAGAATTCCAATAGGACATGAGTAACATATAAAAAGTTATGACTACTTTTCTTATCACCATGTTTTTCTTATTTTAGAAGTTCATGATAATTTTAAATTTAACATAGTATTAGAATCTGAACACACTATGTCCAACTGAACCAAAATTGATTCGCTCCATCGAAAGAAGCCAGATTGTGAAATAACTTAGAATGTAAAGAATAGTTTGTGTTGTTCATTCATGTAGGCAAAGGCCTGTATTTATACAAAGAAGAAAGCCCTAACGAGATAAGCATCCAAGATACGTTACATCATTATCTTAGTCTAAATACGAAATAGTAGGAGTTATCCTAATCCATAGCATAGTTATCTCATTACTCTCCCTCAAGTTGGAAGTGTGAGATTTCGAATACCCAACTTGGACAAGAGATCTTCGAAAAGAGGTCGAGGTAACGCCTTAGTAAGTATATCCGCCAGCTGGTTCTTGGAGGAGACATGTTCGGTGGTGATGAGTTTGGAAGTAACAGCATCACGAACATGATGACAATCGCTTTCTATATGCTTGGTTCGTTCATGGAAAACGGGATTAGAAGCTATATAGATCGCAGACTTGCTATCACAGTAAAGTTTCATCGGAGCTGGATGTTGAATGCCGAAAGATTGAAGAAGACCTTTCATCCATTTCAGTTCTTTGAGAGTAACAGACATTGCACGATATTCGGCTTCGGCGGAAGAGAGAGATACTGTGTCTTGCTTCTTCGTTTTCCACATCACAGGAGAGTTACCAAGGAAGACAATATAAGCACTTAAAGAACGACGAGTCGTAGGGCATGCACCCCAGTCGGAATCACAGTAAGCACTGATTTGAAGAGAGTCGTTTGCTGTTAAAAATATTCCTTGTCCTGGACATCCTTTAAGATACTTAACAACACGTATTGCAGCTTCCCAGTGAGGCAGTAGAGGTTTCTGCATGAATTGAGCAAGGATATGCACAATGTAACCGAGTTCTGGTCGTGTGTTAGTTAAATAGATAAGGGCGACCAACAAGACGCCTGTACTGCTGTGCATTCGCGAGAGGGCCTTCAGCTTTAGCGAGCTGATGATTTAGTTCGACCGGAACCGGAGATGGCTTTGCGCCAAGGAGTCCAGCCTCGGCTATAATATCAAGGGCGTATTTCCGCTGAGAGATGAAGAAACCAGAAGCATTCCTTGCTACTTCAAGACCAAGAAATATTTTAATTTTCCTAAGTCTTTCATACGGAAGCAACGATGTAAATAGTCTTTAAATTCTTGGAGAGCAAATGCATCATTACATGCTATTACGAAGTCATCGACATAGATTAATATATGAATGCATACTGATCCACGAACTTTGGAGAATAAGGAATGATCCGCGTAATCGTGAGAGAACCCAAATTTTGTAAGAGCCTTCGTAAGTTTTGCATACCAACAGCGTGGAGCTTGTCGAAGACCATAAAGAGACTTCTTGAGTCTACAGACTTTAGTCGGATCAGAAGAAGTAAAACCTTGAGGTAGTTTCATATATATTTCTTCGTCAAGGTCACCATGTAAGAAAGCATTATGCACATCCATCTGATGAACGTACCAATTTTGTGTCGCTGCAAGTTTCAGAATAAACCGAACGGATGCAAGCTTTGCAACAGGTGCAAATGTTTCATTAAAATCTTCCCCTTGAGTTTGATGGTTTCCCAATACAACCAGACGAGCTTTAGGTCTTTCAAGAGTGCCGTCAGCATGATATTTGTTAGTGTAAATCCACTTATTACCTAAAGCTTTCTTGCCCGGCGGTAGCAGTGGTTACTTCCCACGTATTGGTAGCCTCAAATGCGTCTACTTCCTTTCCCATAGCATCAGCCCAAATTTTAAGTTTGATAGCCTCTTTGAATGACTTAGGAGGTTCATCGGCAATGATAGTAGCCATAAAGGCTCGATGCTTCTCTGTAAACAATTCATCAGAAAGATAACTAGATATGGGATAAGGAGTAATACCTGAGGACGTTTCGAAGGACCGAGATCAGATGAGGAGAGAGCATGAGAGGGTTTATTATTAGTAGTCTGAGCCGAGTGGGAGACGTAGTCTTTAAGGAGTATAGAAGGAGTCTTTTGTCGGTGTCCTCGGCCGAGAATTTCCGGTAGACCAGGAGAAGATGTTTCCATGGGAGCCGAAGGTGGTACACATGAGTCCGTTCCAGGTGATGATGGTGGAGTATTATCCGTAGGAAGCGTAGCTAAAGGAATAGTCGGTACTGGTGTAGGTAAAGTAGAGGTAGGAGGTGAGTCGGAAGTCGGAGGAGTCATTATAGGATTTGACTGTGTCAAGCCGTCATCCTGTGGTGCTGAGCTCCCCCTTAACTCTGCGCTGGGTAACAACCAGTCATCAATAGAGGCATCATAGTGATTGAGAGGTGGAGTAACGTAATCGTCAGTGTCAACGCCTGGAAACTTTGATTCTGAAAACACGACGTCGCGACTGATAAAGAATTCCTTCGTATCAAGGTCATACAAAGACCACGCCTTCTTGCCATACGGATAACCCACAAATATGCATCGTCGGCTCCGATCTCCAAACTTGTCTTTATCACGTGTTTTCCGGTGAGCATAACATAAACACCCGAAAACTCTTAATTGATTAAAATCCGGTTTCTTGCCGAAAAGTAGCTCATAAGGCGTCTTGCCATGAAGAATCTGAGAAGGCGTGTAGTTGATTAAGTGTGCTGCTGTAAGGATGCTTTCGCCCCAAAAACTAGACGGTAAGCGGGCTTGGAACAAGCAGGCGCGGGCTACGTTTAGAATATGACGGTGTTTCCTCTCTACTCTTCCATTTTGCTGTGGTGTTTCGACGCATGAGGTTTGATGGAGGATCCCGTTTTGTTTAAAGAAGGAGGATAGTACCATAAACTCCGAGCCGTTGTCTGTACGAATCTGTTTCACGGATCGTCCATGTTGTTTCTCGCAAAGGGCAAAGAAGTTCTTGAGAAGTCCGGAAACTTCTGACTTTTCGAGCATCAAATAAGTCCACACGGCTCGAGAATAATCATCAACAATGGTGAGAAAGTATTTTGCTCCGCATGAAGAAGGGTTGCGATATGGTCCCCATACATCACAATGTATTAAATCAAAAGGTGCCGAAGCTTTATTTAAACTCTCTGGAAAACTAGAACGAGTTTGTTTGGACCTAAAACAAATCTCACAAGACTTTGCTTGTTCAGAATCAAAACACATTTTGTCTAGAATTGGTAAAGAAGATAAAACTCGAAAAGATGGATGTCCAAGTCTCCTGTGCCACAGTTCTGATGTAGAAGCATTCTTATACTCAGTTCGGTGAACACGTGCAGCCTTGACTCCCGTAAAATAATAAACCCCCTCACGTTCTTCACCCGTTCCAATCAGGGTCTTCGTAAAACGGTCCTGCAAGACACATAAAGTATCAGTAAATATGGCTATGCAACCTGTTTGTTTTAGCAAACAAGAAACAGAAATCGGGGTGCAGGTAAAATCAGGCACATATAGGACATCTTGTAAATAATAATCCCAACTGAGCACTAGAGTGCCCTTTTTCTGCGCACTTGACGCACGACCATCAGGAAATTTTACTGATGATGGTACAATATTGGTGACATTGCTCAAAAGAGACAAGTCGCCTGTCATATGGTGCGAAGCGCCTGTATCGATAATGACATCACTGAACTTTGTTTTACCCGATAGTCTTTCAGTAGAAATATTAGGTGCTCGGGATGTTTGAAGAAGCTGAATGAGTTGGGCTATTTGATCGTTATTGAGAGATTGTTGAGATTGTGTGGTGGTTGTATTGTTTGAGACAGCTCGTGTGGGGTTAGAACGACCGCGTCCTCTGTTTGACGAATTGGAAAACCGACCACCACGACCACCCCGTTGATTAGAACCAGACGATGTTCCTCCTGTAGTTGCCTTTTGTTCATACCACCAGTCGGGATATCCATGAAGAAGAAAACACTCAGTATTATCGTGTCCCTTACGAGAACAATGTGTGCACGTTCGGTTTGGGTCACGAAATCGTGTTATAGCAGCTGCAGATTGTTGCGTTTCTGTAGGAGGCGTAGTAGTTTGGGCAGAGAAACCGATCGCCTCTGTTTTGACTTCCATTGAGCGAGTAGTATTATTATGTTGTTCCTCTCGAATCACGCGTGAGTAAACATTGTTGATGTCCGGTAAGGGATCCTCATCGATAATTTGTGATCGAATGTTGCGGAAGCGAGACTCATCAAGGCCAAAGAGAAATTGATGTACGCGAATCTCTTCTCTTTCTTTCTCAATGTCTGACGCAGCAGCACATGAACAAGAACGAGTTGTTTTTAGATGATCCAATTCCTCCCATAGCTTCGTTAACCGTCCATAATAATCGATAACAGTTTGACCATTCTGTTTGCAGTTGTTGATTGCATCACGGAGTTGATGAATTTTGACACCGTTCGTAACAGAGAATCGACGCTTAAGATTTTCCCAAAGTTTATGTGCCTCGGGAACAAACGAAACTGTGGATCGTATCTTCGGATCAATAGACGTACGAATCCAACCCACAAGCATCGAGTTAGTAGCAATCCACCGTGATACATCAGGTTCTGTAGTAGGTTTTTCGATACTTCCATTAAGGAACCCTAACTTTTGTTTAGCTTGTATCGAGTTTGATAACTCGGTTGCCCATTCATTATAGTTGTCGCCACGAAGTAGAACGGAAGTAATAAGAGCTCCAGGATTATCAGATGGATGTAAATAATATGGAGAAGAATCAGTAGTATGAGAGACAGCAGCCGGTAATATACTCGACGTACTTGAAGTAGTTTCAGCCATGTTTCTTGGTATTCAAGAAACTTGTTTTAGAGAAAAAATTGGGATCTTTTGCTCTGATACCATGAAATAACTTAGAATGTAAAGAATAGTTTGTGTTGTTCATTCATGTAGGCAAAGGCCTGTATTTATACAAAGAAGAAAGCCCTAACGAGATAAGCATCCAAGATACGTTACATCATTATCTTAGTCTAAATACGAAATAGTAGGAGTTATCCTAATCCATAGCATAGTTATCTCATTAGATTGATTCTACATCAACCTGACTCGAATGGTCTGGTGGTATGACCAAACCAAATCCTAAACTAGGATATTGTCGAGAATGGTTATATGAACCATTATTCCGAATGAGAGTGAGAATATAAAACTCATACATTGAGAATTTCACTGAGATATGAGTAATATATAAATAGTTAGTGTTAGTCTACTTATCACCAATTGATTTTAAGTTGGAAAAGCATGATAAACTTAAATTTAACAAGTTTTGAATTAGATATTAAATTGATCTTAATAAGATTAGATATTAAACCCAAACGTTTTATAACTAAATGGGTAAAATTATCGGTTGCACATGCCCGAAAATTAAAATTTACAAGCTCTAATTTACTCTCTTTCCATTTTGACCTACTCTAAGTTTACTTAGGACATGATTAGTGCAAGTTTTTTAGGATGGATTTCTTATGGAAAGTTAAGAAATAGTCTCTTAGTTTTCTAAAAAACAGATTCTTATTTAAGAGTTTTAAGAGTATATCATTAAATTTTTCAGTGAAAAAACTAAAAAATAACTTTTTAATTTTCTCTAAAAAACCTAACCTAAGAAATCTGTATTAATTATGGCTTTAGATCGCAGTTATGCTAATTCATGTTTCGCCAAAAGTACATTTCACTTATTGAGGGGTGCGCACATGCGTCTTGAATCTTGTAATGATGAATGGATAATATAAACGAAAGGAACATATTTGTAGCATGATGATGCATGGCCAAATAAAGGTTGAAGACAACTCGAACAGTACTTATTTAAGTTTCAAAAAATAGTGTTATTTAATTAAATGTAAATAGATAAGAATATAACAAAATGTCCCCACGAATTGAAATCATTACCCTAATTCGCTATATCCTTTCTTTTTGATTTTTCGCTCCAATACAATTCCATTATTACAACCTATACAGCTCATGAACTTTTTTAATGATATGATCTTCTTCTTTTTTATGCATCGTGAGATACAAATATATAAAATTGAATGAAAGTCGCTGACAAAGAAAGAAAAAGAGATTGAGTAATGATCTTGGAGTTTCCAGTTAAGGTGGCCCTAATAAATTCTTAAACAAACAGCGTTAGTCACCGTTAATCACTTTGTCGTTAAAAACATCGTTAATCACCCTTAACCGATAATCATCGATTAATTTCGCGACACGAAGTTGTAAAGAAGGAAAGAAAATGACAACAACACGTGCATCTAGCACGGTTTTGCTGTCCGATTACAATGTCTTTATGTTTTTCTTATTAATACAAAATTTATTGTGATAATATAGCTATTTGGATAATGATTACGAAAAGAAAGAAATATGCTAATCTGTTACCGAACTTACAAATGTTTATTAAATATCATTTTGTAAATATTAGAACAATTATGTTGAATGAAAAAGTAAAAGAAAATCAGACTATATATACATATATGTATATATATGTTAAAGAGGCTTAGCCAGAACTAATTTGGATTAAATTTTCTCAGTTAAAAAATATAAAATAAAAGTAAAGAGAAAATGTATCTCATCTTGTTAATTATATGACTGCTTAAGGAGCTAATACAAAAATGCCATCTAGGAAATTAATGTTACAGCCAGAATACACGAATATAGTGAGAACGTAACGTAATTTGTTAGTGAGGGTGTCAATAAAAGTGACACATAGGAATAGAATGTGATGAAATTGTATATTACATTGAGCTTAACGATTCAGTATTTCAATTCCCACTGAACTCAACTATTTTGTATCACACCTAATTATACTCGTCTTATCTTGTTATCTAATTGCTTAAGATATTTCAAGTTTTCAACACACTAATTAGCATCCAGAAAAGTAATAGTAATAAAATAGCCGTAGCGACAACAAGTTAACATGTGGCAAAAGAAGCAAACAGAATGTGATCTTGAGGATATTCCATGTCTTGCTTTTTATTGTCTATTTACGGCACAATGATTAATCACGAATCTAAAAAGTTTCGCCTACAATAATTTTTAGAAATTAAAGATAATTTTAATTTATTATTATAAATAATGACACTTTTCGATAGCCGCGAGGAAGAAAAGTTCATAAATTATTCAGAAGACCTCAGAGGAACAAGATCTTACAGATTCTTTTGATGATGACCTAAGTGTAACAAGGAAACATCATCTAGGAAGGATATTAATGAGGACTATTCTCCAAAAGGAACATCAATTCACCCAAAGTATAAAACATTCGATTGATAATAATTATAACAATATGGAAAGAAAAATGTTCCACGGTTTTAAAAATAAATAAAACATAACAGTATAAAAATAGGGCAAATCTCTCAAATAACATTTTTTAAAATTTTATCACAATAATAACATTCAAGAACAAAAATGACCAAACTAACTATTTTTTTTTATTTTTTTAAAATTAATATTTTTTTATTTTTTTCAATTTTAAATTTCACCCTCAAAATTTCATCTCATAACTATAAACCCTAGAGCTTGATTATAGGAAGCTCTTAAAAGGTTCTTAGAGAGGTTCTTAAGGGGAGAGGGCCACCGAAACTTAAGAACCACCTCTAAAACCTCTTAATTAAGATCTCCTTTGCATAGATTCTTATACTGTTTGCAGGCCCCATGAATACGTGGCGGCCCGCGACTGTTATTTTTTTTTAATTTTTTTTTATTTAAAAAATTAGCCAAGAAAAAAGAAAAAAATAAGAACCCCCAAAAAGTATAAATGTATATTTACACTATTTAATAAAAATTATTTTGACCATTTTTTTAAATGTTATTTTTGTGACAAAAACTTTCTTAAGTTTATCTTAAGATATTCCTCATAACAATATGGCATACTTCGTGGAAACACGAGACTGAATCATGGTTAAAATCACTGAAAACTTAACGCTTTCAGAGCTGAATCAAAATGCTGCTTTCATATTATGGCTCTCTCTACAACCTGTTGAGAGGTAAACTCTTAGACAACAGTCGTGTGACTCGTGTCTCCCTAGGGCATCTTTAAAAAAAAAGCCATTGGTCTCTTTAGTATCAGGCAGTTCTATCCTCTTTTTTTTTAAAAACATAACATTTATCTTGATGTATATGTGAAGGAAATATTAACTCTCACTAACAAAATCAAGTCTTTAGAGACACAAAGAATTATAAGAATAATTTTTTTATTAACTTTAGAAACTACTCAAAACTACAGGTCTCAATATGTCTTTTTTAAATCTTATGAAACATCTCTTCATAGACCTATATTTATAGTGAATGACAAATTCTTTTAACATATGAGATAAGAAAAACACAAACTTATCTAAATAGAAAACTTCTTTTTCCTATTTTCTAGATTTCCTTTTGTATTTATCTTAACATATTAAACACTTATTAATATGTTAAGTTTCCACAAGCTTGGAATTATCCAACAATCACCCCTTTAATTCTAACTTGAATTAGGGAGATCAATTTTTTGAACTCCAATTAAACTCCTCATTTGCTTGAACTTAATTCTTGGTAAGGATGTCGGCTTTCTGCTCAACACCTGGCACATGCTCCACTTCGATTTTCCCATTCTCCACACACTCTCGAATGAAATGATATCTTGAAAGTATGTGATTACTTCTTCAATGGAAAATCGGATTCTTAGTTAGAGCAATGGCTGATTTGTTGTCGATCCTAAGTCTAACTTTCTCGCCTTCTTCATTTAGTATCTCTCTCAACAATTCCTTGATCCATATAGCTTGCTTCGTTGCTTCTGTTGCTTCCATGAACTCTGCCTCACATGATGACAATGCAACTGTTTGATGCTTTTGCAACGTCCAAGTAACTAGTGATGAACCGTAATAGAGAATGCATGTCCTGCCGTGCTCCTCCCGTCATCGACATCAATGTTGTGACTGTTGTCACTATAACCAATAACACTCCTTGACCCATCTCTCTTGAAGAATAGACCGTAGTTTGTTGTTTCTTTCACATACCGCATAATGTGTTTGATGGCTAGTCCACGAGAGTTTCTCGGATTATGTATGTATCTGCTTAAAACACCCACTGTGTAACATATGTCAGGTCGTGTGTGAAGCAGATACCTCAAACATCCTATGATCCTTCTGAAATCCGTAGCATTTATCTCTGGTTCATCTTCAGCTTTTGAAATCTTCAAAGTCGACTCCATTGGTACATGAGTCGCGTTACACCCTTCCATCTTTGTATCACACATGATTCCTTGAGCATACATTTCTTGTTTTATCTTGATTCCGTCTGCTCCTTGAATCACTTATATGCCAAGATAATACGTTAGCTTTCCTAGATCTGACATCTCGAACTTCTTTGACATCTCCTCCTTGAATTGCTTAATCACCTTAAGCAAAGTTTCTGTCACAAATAGATCATCAACGTAAATGGCTATCAGCAAGAATTCCCCACCTTCGTTCTTGTGGTACACTGATGGTTCCTTGGTGCACTTCTTAAATCTCATCTCCTTCAGAACCTGATCGAGTTTTACATTCCATGCTCTAGGGGCTTGGCGTAACCCATATAAAGCCTTGTGTAACACATAGACTCGATCTTCTTCTCCTTTCTTTTCAAAACCTTCGGGTTGTGTCACATACACTATCTCCTTTAGATCTCCATTCAAGAATGCGGTCTTCACGTCCAAATGATGAATCTCCCATATGTTTGTTGCTGCAAGGGATATTAAGAGTTTCGAGACGTGCCACTGGTGCAAACACTTCATCAAAATCTATTCCTTGTCTTTGTACATAGCCTTTTGCCACAAGTCTCACCTTGAACTTGTTCATCGTACCATCCGTCTTTCTCTTGATTTTGTTGATCCACTTTAACCCTATAGGTTTTACTCCAGCCGATCTATCCACAAGCTCCCACGTCTTGTTTCTTGTGATAGACTCTAATTCAGCCACCATTGCTTTAACCCATTCTCGCACGTGTTCTGCTTCAAGATAATTTTCTGGCTCGCCATCCACTGTGAGCAACAACATTGCACCTTCTTAATCTGCAAGTAACACATAATAAACGAGATATCTTTGTTTTGATATGGCTCGGCCGTGTCTAGTCACCAACGGTTGACCACCACCGTCTTGGTTTTCATTGTGATCAGTATCTACTTCTGCTTCTTCCTCATCTTGGTTTATAGCTTCATGTTTATGATCCTCACCTTGATCATTACCTTCTTCTATATCACCCTCATGTGGAAGCTTAAGCATGCTTGGTTCACAATCAGATTGGTTTGTTGTAGACGACCAATCCCAAACTTTCTTCTCATTGAATATCACATCTCTACTCACCATCACATTCCCTGTGACTGGATCATAGAGTCTATATGCTTTGGAACCCGGCTCAGTTCCAAGATTGATCACACACTTTGATCTCTCATCCAAGTTCTTCTAATGTGTAACACAAACCTTCGCATGTGCTACACATCCGAATATCCTCAGGTACTCGATATTTGGCTTCTTTGATGTGAGACACTCATATGGCGTTTGATCCTATAAGGCCTTTGTAGGAACTCTATTAATGAGGTAAGTTGAATGTCGTACAGCTTCCCCCCCATAAGTAGTTTGGCATCTTCATTGCCTTAAGCAAACTTTTTGTCATACCCATTAAGGTTCGGTTTCTCCTTTCCACCACACCATTTTGATGAGGCGTGTAAGGCGTGGTCAGGTGCCTTTTAACTCTATTCTCATTGCAAAATAAATTGAACTCAGCTGAGGTAAACTCTCCTCCTTTATCGGTGCGAAAGGTCTAATGGTTGAACCGGTTTGCTTCTCTACGCTTTCCTTAAACTTTTTGAACCGATCGAATGCCTCACTTTTCTCCTTCATAAGTATAGTTCACATATACCTAGAGAAATCATCAATCAGAATAAAGACATACTTGTTATTTGCTGGTGTTGGTGGTGTGATTGGTCCACACAAATCTCCATGCAATAAATCTAATGGCTTTGTCGCACGAAACATGGCTTTAGTCGAGAATGAGTGTCTAATCTGCTTCCCTGCTCGACATACGTCACACACGTTTTCTTTGTGTGTTACATTCGGCATTTCTACGACCATCTCCTTCTTCATCATGTTGTTCATCACGCCATAGCTTATATGTCCTAGTCAAGCATGTCACCTCGATGTAGCATCTTCATCCCTGACATGTAAACACTGCGGATAACTAATCTCCATCGGGGTCTTGTAGAGAAGGTTTGGAGATCTTGTTACACGTACAAGCAACATGCCACACGAATTTGTGAGTGTTAAATAGACATCTTTCATGTTAACCACTTCCGTTTTCTGTTGCTTGACCAAAACTCAATATGTTATGCTTCAGGTCGGGTATGTAGTATATGTCTTTGAGTGCCTTCTTCTCGCCAGTCTTGCACACAAAGGTAACAACCCCTTTTCCTTCTATATCAACACACGATCCATCACCAAATTTCACCTTCCCTTTGGTGTTGAGATTCAAACTCGAAAAAACTCCTTATTTTTCGTCATGTGATTACTCGCTCCATTATCCAAATACCAAACACTTGCACTGCCCTTGTTGACATCAAGATTCTTCGGAATCACCTTGTCTTCATTCAAGAAGACCACCTCATGTACATAGAGTGCATCGGCCTCTTGTTTCTTGTTTAGGTTAGTCTCTTGATTTTTCACTGACTTCTCGGGACAGACAATTGCATAGTGACCCGGCTTGTCACATCTCCAACATATCACCTTTGATCGATCCTTCTTCGAGTTTTTGACGTCTGTGTGTGACACATGATTTTTGTTGTGTAACACACCTAGACCTCTGCCTCTTCCATTACGTCCTCTACCTCTACCACGAAAATCTCCATAACTCCTCTGACTATGGTGATTATTATCTGAAAACATGAGCTTCCCTTGGTCTTGTTTCTGAGTTTTCTTCTCCTACACGCTCCTCGTACGCCTTTAACCTTCCAACTATATCCTCAAAACCCGTCTAGTTGAGGTCTAGGACTTGTTCTAAGGACACTAAAATCTGGATGTACTTGTGCCTTGGAAGACACTTCAAGAACTTCTTAACCATCTTGGACTCTTCTATGTTTTCTCCCAACGAGGCTGCATTGGATGATAGACATGATATCTTCCCCGCAAAATCATCTACGGTATCACTATCATCCATCTTCAACCCGTCGAACTCCGTCATCAACGTCTGAAGTCTTGCCTCCCTTACACGATCAGATCCAAGGTGTCGTGACTTGATGTCATTTCAGATATCTTTTGATGTGGTTTGTTCTCCCACCTGGAGAATCAACGACTCGGGAACTGACTGAAACAAAAGAGCAATCACAACATCGTTCTTCTTTTGATCATCGGAACCAGGTTTAATCGTGTCCCACACATCGTGAACCCTGAGTAACACCCTCTTCTTCATCGACCAAGCCGTATGGTTTGTCAAGTTCAGCATCGGACATTAGACTGATGCGGATCCAAAGTCCTTCGTGCGTGGAGCCCTATTCACGTCAGCCATTTTGTGTCATGAACCCTTGCTTCACAGCCACCAGGATCGAAGCTTCAACTTAAGCTTTGATCGAAGCTTTAACCTAATCTATGATACCAATTCAAGTCTCTAGAGACACAAAGAATTATAAGAACAACTTTTCTTATTAGCTTTAGAAACTACTCAAAACTAAAGCTTTCAATTTGTCTCTTTTAGATCTTATGGAACATCTCTCCATATACCTATATTTATAGTGAAGGACAATTCCTTTTAACATGTGGGATAAGGAAAACATAAATTTATCTAAATAAAAAACTTTTTTTTCTATTTTCTAAATTTTATTTTTGTGTTTATTTTAACATATTAAATAATTATCAATATATTAAGTTTCCACAAACTTAGAATTATCCAACACAAAACCTATACAATTTCTAACATAATTACTGTTATTGATCAGAGGGTGAAGATTCGTTGTTCGTGGGGAAATATTTGTACATGGGGATCTAAGACCAACCTACAATCCCCATGATAAATATGGTACATGCCCATTAGCTCTTTTTGATATATATCACAATTATGATGATTATCATGCTGGTGGCGATGATGATGACACGTTACAATATTATGTTGAGTTCATCTATTATCACTTAATAATTAATTGGTTTCATATACAATATCAGTAGTTGGTTGAAAATAGCTGTTAATTTTGAGAGTTATGCATATATTTCTCTTCTTTTTGTATCTGAACCAATTATCAAAAGAAAGTATATATTTTTGTTACAAAACGTAAATACTATTTCTTTTGGTCACATGTACGAAATACTATAGAAATTATCAATGTGCTAATGTACAAAATGGACTGGAAGATTTTTCAAAACCATTTGACTAGCGAGCTACATTGTGCGTGTTCAAGAAGCAAATACTATTTGCCTCGTTTTTTTTTGCTTAAGATTTGACTATTTGCCTATTGAAGCAAGTGGTTTTCTAAGATTCTCACGTGGCTGCGATTTGATTGTAGATTTTCTTTTTAGAATGTATATTCATCACAGAACTTTATATCATAAGCTATAAACTACTTGTATATCATAAGCTAACATTATATCTGACATACAGAAATATATGATTATATCATCTAATAGTATTAAATGGGCCAATTGAATTAACTAGTTTGTTAAATAAATATGCATACTATAAATTAGTACTTTTAAAGAAGAAGGAAATTAGCTAATCTATATGAAAATGGTTTTTTGGTCAATGTGAAAATGGGTTTCACTGAACTAGTTAGTTAAAAATTACACAGATAATACTCGCCTAGTAATTTTTAATTACCTCAACAAAATAACTTACAGAAACACATACAATATACACATGTGTCTCCATGGGTTTCTCTATAAATATACATCTACTAGTCTTCATTGATAGACCAAAGCTAAAGTGTTCAAAACATATTTTCTCAAAAAATATGGCGATTTATAATTTTCCATCACAAATTCATCTTGTAGTAATAACAATATCTATCACAACTCTTTTAACTCCGATAAACACATCACCACAACCATGGAATATCCTTTCCAACAACAACTTCGCCGGAAAACTCACCTCCACATCCTCCTCCGTCGAGGCAGCTGCCGTCGATTTCGGCCACGTCACCAAAATTCTCCCCTCCGCCGTCTTAAACCCTTCCTCCGCTCAAGACATCACCGATCTCATAAAACTTTCTTTTGACTCTCAGTCCTCTTTTCCTATAGCCGCTCGTGGCCACGGACACAGCCACCGTGGCCAAGCCGCGGCTAAAGACGGAGTGGTGGTCAACATGCGGTCAATGGTAAACGCGGACCGAGGCATAAAGGTGTCTAGGACCGGTTTATATGCTGACGTGGACAGTGCTTGGCTATGGATTGAGGTTTTGAATAAAACGTTGGAGTTGGGGCTAACGCCGGTTTCTTGGACGGACTATTTGTATTTAACGGTCGGTGGAACGTTGTCCAACGGTGGAATAAGCGGACAAACGTCTCGGTACGGTCCGCAAATCACAAATGTTCTGGAGATGGATGTTATTACTGGTACGTACCATGGTTTCTTACATATACTCCAAAAGTATGCAATAATAATGGTATTTTTTTACTTCGTACGTTTGGCGACAAGATATAAAAATAAAATTCGTACGTTTTTTAAGATCTGCGCGGTCACTTGTGTTTATGCTCTTGTTTTGTCTGTCTCTTTTGTACATATTTATCAAACTTGTTGATAGTTTTTCTTCTTTTCACACATCTAGCTAATCACATTTTTCTTGTGTCTAAGAGTAGATAAGAACACGGGCTACGTATAAAATAAGTGGTTGTAATAAAAGCTTTTTCGTTGTTAAAGTGATAGAAGATTTAGCATTACTGCTCTTTTAGGAACACAAACTTTTAATGATGAAAATCGTCAAAAGATATGTGTAATTAAAATATACAGTATCTACTTAAAGCACAACTAAAAGTTTTGATTTTGTGTTTCCATTTTGTTACGCGATATATGTTTAATTAGCTAGCCAAATTGTTTATGAAAATGTTGAATTTTATTTTTTTCAACTGAAGTTTGAATTTTATAAATTCCCACATGTTATGGATGTTTCGTCGAATCTAAATTGATTTCCGCGAAATTTATAGAATGGTCATACATTTATATTATAATTTAATTGTCCACAAAATCCAGGTGACAAAAAAAAATCAACCAAATTGGTCCCACGCGTTTGACGAGGTTTGTCGTGGCATAAACACAAAACTCAAAAGTTATAAACGTTTGGTCATAACCAGGTGTAATGGAATTAAGTAACAGTAAATTTTCTTATTATACCTAATAGCTGTATGCATTATGTCCATATATGCATCCATAATTCCACATATATATACACAAATATACTGTTGGTCTCAGATGTAGTTCGTTTGCGAAGACTCTGTAGCTCCATTGTTTGGTTAGGAGATAAGATAATTAATGGGACCGACTTTAACACGTTAGATTTAAAATAGCTTTATATGAAACTCGTTCCTTCTTTTCTATAAACTATGATATTTTTTTTTGTAACGGTCAAACTATGATACGGTCAAAATTTGTTGACGTAGTTTAAGACTGAACTTTCTAATTGGGTCAATTTTCTTTTTTTAAAAAGTTTTGGGTCGATTTTATAGGAAAAGGAGAGATTACAACTTGTTCCAACGACATGAACTCAGATCTTTTCTACGCCGCGTTAGGAGGTTTGGGTCAATTCGGAATTATAACAAGAGCCAGAATTAAACTCCAGTTAGCTCCAAAAAGGGTATGTTACATATGTAAATCGTGCAATAATATTAACTAAGAAAAAATAATCAATTTTTTGATTAATTATATCTCTATTTTTGGAAAAAAAAAATCAGGCTAAATGGTTAAGGTTTCTATATACTGATTTCTCCGAATTCACAAGAGATCAAGAACGATTGATATCAGAAACGGACGGTTTAGATTTCTTGGAAGGTTCCGTTATGCTGGACCATGGCCCACCTGATAACTGGAGATCCACTTATTACCCACCGTCCGACCACTTAAGGATCATCTCACTGGTCAAGCGACACCGTGTCATCTACTGTCTCGAAGTCGTCAAGTATTACGATGAAACTTCTCAACATTCAGTCAACGAGGTCCGTACACATATCAATTATACAATCTTTACTCATAATTAAGCATCTCTTTATTATATTATAAGTATATTAATTGTTTAAACCATGCAGGAAATGGAGGAGTTAAGTGAGAGTTTAAACTATGTAAGAGGTTTTGTGTACGAGAAAGATGTTACGTATATGGATTTCCTAAACCGGGTTCGAACGGGAGAGCTAAAACTAAAATCCAAAGGCCAATGGGATGTTCCTCATCCATGGCTTAATCTTTTCGTACCAAAGTCTCAAATTTCAAGATTTGATTATGGTGTCTTTAAGGGTATTATCCTTAGAAATAACATCACTACCGGTCCACTTCTTGTTTATCCCATGAATCGCAACAAGTGAGTTAAACGATATAGCCCTTATGTTCTCAAAGTTGGCTTATTCATAATATATATATATATATATATATATATATTTAAGTAACTAAATGTTTTTTTGGACTGAGATCATTTGTTGAGAACAAGTACAGTCTTCCGCTCTACCAATTGAGCTAAGATCGGCTTAAGTAACTAAATGTTAAGTTTGTGTTTCAGGTGGAATGATCGAATGTCGACTGCTATACCGGAAGAAGATGTATTTTATGCGGTAGGGTTCTTACGATCAGCCGAGTTTAACAATTGGGAGGCTTATGATAAAGAAAATACGGAAGTACTAAAGTTTTGTGAGGATGCTAAAATGGGGGTCATACAATATCTTCCTTATCATTCATCACAAGAAGGATGGGTTCGACATTTTGGTCCGAGGTGGAATGTTTTTCTAGAGAGAAAATATAGATATGATCCTAAAATGATATTGTCCCGAGGACAAAATATATTTCAATAAAATAACCTTGTGTTAGGCGATAAATAAGTATGTTAATTGTTAGTCGTTGTCGTTCCCACGTTATATATGATTGGCCACGCTCTTCATTGATTCTGATTGTTATAGCTTTTATATAGCCTTTCGGCTGATCCGGTTGATTTCGGGAGAAACGTATTTAATGTTATAGATGGACAAATCCGAAGCATACCACCATGTGTGGCACAAGTTTAGAATATATTCCAACTAATGACAAAGGGTAAACTGATTGTGACATTGTTACGATCCACCATGTTAACCATCTTAGACGATTAATTGCTATATTAACTTTAGACTGTTGCAAATTCCACTTGAATAAATCATAAGATATAATCTATTGTTCGGTGGGAGAATTTTGGTTTTAAAGAAAAAAAATAAAAGCGTGATGATGGCAAGAAAGTGGAAGATGATACGAAAGTGCAGGACATAATCATAAGATTTGAAAGTACAAATGTGAAACCTATCTTTTGATCTGTAAGTAAAATTTGGGCATACATTAAACATTAAACAGTGAATAAAGGAATAATAAATAATTTTGTCTGAGAAATGTTCGCAAACCTTTTTGTTACAGTCTGCGGGAAAGCAGGAGACATCTAAACTTCTTGTCTCCTTTCTCGTTTTTTAATATTGTTTCTCTGTACTTTGAAGATCATGGTCGAGGGAGATCCACGTATAATTGGTTTGATTAGAATCGAATATTTTCTTCTTATTTTATCGGTCAATAGTATCGATCATTTTCTAGGTTGTTTTGTCAGACATATTGCCTGAACATTTATCAAAATCAACACTTGTTAATGATTCCACATAGATTTTATTAGATTCATCCTTTTATATAATGATTTTTAAATCTTAAAAACATATAAAACTAAAAATCAAAAGTATGATAGGATGGCGATTATATTGCTTTTATCTGTTGTCTAAATTCAGTGTTTTATTTAATTTGTTTATAAAAGGATTGCGACTAATTTATTGAGCAAAATCAAGAAAACGACAAAAGCGTTGTGAAAGTGGAAAGCATATGATGAAAGCTGCTGCGGCCGTTTGTCTCTGTGATCCGAGGGAATCTCCTACCTAAATTTTCATTTAACCGAATATTTCTAATTTTATATAATAATCAATTGAATAAAAAATCTATGTGATGTGAAAAAGCTGAAAAGTTTAGAGATTGCTATCTAAATATTTTAAACGTAAAATCTCATTGCATCATAACTAAAAATATAATTATGAGATTCTCTTTTTGATCTAATTACCATCCAAAGTATACATTTTCATTTTTCAAATATTAAAAAATAATATCAGAAGTGGTGATCTAGTGATACACAAATTTACGAAGATTTACACTACACTTTACTTTGTGACTACACGGAAATAAGTTATGTTTTAGATCTCATTTAAATATTTGAAGAAAAGTTTTATCAGTGAATTGCACTTCCAACTAAAGATTAGTTTAAACATTTTTATAAGTGCATAACATCTTATGAAAATAAAATTGAGACTTTCTACTCAATGCAAATTTGAAATTAACATGTTTATGTATTTTATATATGATAGTATATTTTAATTCAAACGATATTGAAATAAATAAATATATATTTAATCTGATTTATATGATTTTATGATCATTTTTATTTTGTTGTAACAAAAAGTTAAATTATTGATCACAAAAAATTAATGTCGGTTTTTAACAGTCTTAATAACATATAAACGTTTAATATATTTCAAAATACAGAATAAAGAAAACAATCTAATTTTTATTATATGCTTAATGTGATTGTTTAATTTCATTTAAGAATGTAAAATTAAAGAAAAATGATGGAGGATATAAAAACTGTTATTAAATATTTATTATTCAAAATTATTAATTATCATATATTTGTTAACCAATTAGGTAATTTTGTAGCTTTTTAGTTAAGAAAAATAGAAAATATTCTTGTTTACACTACTAATTAATTTGATAGTTAATTTAATAAAAAAATATATTAAATGTTTAGATAGACTAACCTATTTTTTTAAAGATTCTCGTAATTACCGTAGTGATGACAGATGGCTACCCAAACATATTGTAATGTTACATGATTAATATATAAGGGAAATTAAAAAGGGAAAAGCATAAAATATGATCTTAGCCACTCTATCTTTTTGTCAACTTTGTTTCCATCAAGAACCCAAACTTGGGTGAGTAATACAAAGAGCAAATACTAACCCATTAAAAGCCCAAAAACAATACCTTCACATAAGAACATGTTCATAACAGTGCATACTATCTAAAAATGGACTTCACCAAACATGTCTATCTCATATTAACTTTGGTGACATCATCACTCAATTCGTCACCTCCTTTCCACGCCACCTTTTGTCGAATCTCCTCTTCCCATAATCCACCATGAATCTTTGTGGCTTAACTCATGAATCATTTGCTCCCACATTCCTTTTTCTTTCACACCGGATTGATTATTGAACATTTTCCCTACCACCAGAAACATCAAGCCTGAGGTTTTATGAGAGATAAGAAAGACATAATATTTATCAGAACATTTTCAACTTATTTTACTTCATATCCTCAAAAGAAACCATACAATTTTCCTCTACTAACAATCCGATAATCTTTGCTCAAACACGATCAACAAAGAGATTAATCTCTTTTGTTAGAAGAATAAAACATAACTGTTTCATAAAGAAAGTGCTTAGTCTCACTGACTATAGCCGACATAAGTCGGGATCGTTTACAAACCAAGCAAAAGGAGAGAAGTTTATTAAACTCAGCCCCAATTAAATAAAAGAAACATTAAGATATGCTTCGGCTGAGATTGAAATAACGATAAAAACTTTTTTAAACTTAAAGATAATCCGACAAAGCAGAAGTAAATATCTATCAAATGATCGAAAAATATATTACAAAAAAAAAACATCTCTTTCCCTTTAAAAGATCTGAAACTGAAAGAGGAAATATTCGCCGGGTGGTTCGTAGTCAAGTGGCTACTGAGCTTTGCCTTCGGGCCCTGGTGTCAGGGGTTCGACCCCTCTTTACTTCAGTTTAAGGATTAAAAAGGTCCAAAAGTGATCAAATTGACAAAAAAAAAATGTTATAGGTTTCTTTCCAACAGAAAGAATGTTTGAGGATTTTAGTTTGATCTAAACAATGTTATCACTTCTATACGTAAAATTATTATTTCTGTTTTATTTTCACATGTCAATAATTGTTAGTAGAATATAAAATTTAATCAACTAATAATTTAAAATTAGTAGAGAGGGATTTGGAATTGTGATAAAAAATCATAAAATTCTTAAAATATGGAAAATAATAGGACATATCTACGTACATTTCCAAAATGTCACAGACTCAAAATTAATAAAAATATATTAACCGAATAATCGTGTACATAAATCTCGAAGTAGCATGTAAAACCACTAAAGTCTTTTCTTTTTTTAGCAACACCACTAAATTCGACCGGGTGATGGTGGTCAAGTGGTAAAGAGATAGGACTGGCACGTTAACAAGTTTCAGGTTCGACCCACCTGCTATGCGAAACTAAGTCACAATTATTCTGACCACGGAGAAATGATCTTTCTGTGGACTGCACTTCTTATTGAAGATTAGTCTGGGCATTTTTATAGGTTTGGGGATACCCCAGGTTAAACAAAAACAAAAACACCACTAAAGTCTAAACTAAAACCAAATGTTTTTGAACAAAAAAATGTCTTTAGAAATATTAGTATTGGCCCAAATTGGTCGAGCTTTGGGCCTAGTGTATACTGACAAAGTCCTAACTACGTGATGTTACAAATATTAACTTCATTATCATGAATGCAAAACGAAAGAAAGCAAGTGGCTAATTGGCAATGCCGTCTTTGTCAAGCAACTGGCCATTCTAAACACTCGCATCAAATGTTTCTGCTGAAACTTTAAAACAAACCAACAATATGTTAAATGTCTTTTGTCTCACCTTGTATCAATGTGTTGAATGTCTTTAATTGATTGATTAATGAGTATTATTAATTGATGGAACTATTTAAAAGTTAAAAGTCAAGAATAATGGAAACCAAATACTCCCTCTGTTTCATAATAAGTGTCATTTTAACATTTTTTTCTTGTTGCATAAAAAGTGTCACTTTAGAATTTCAATGCAAATTATACTTACTTTCAGCTGAAAATTAATTGCAATCTGCATTGATTCAATAAATAATTATATTTATCTCAAATTTTATTGGTCAAATAGGTGTAATTAATAACAACATACACACATTTCAATTACTTTCTTAATATGTGTGAAAAATGTCAAAGTGACACTTATTAAAAAACAGAGGGAGTATTTACAACGCAATATCTTTTTTCCTCTTCCAATCATCACACATTCACACTATTGGTTCATATGGGTTTGTCAAAGTCCAAGTTCGTGAGATGAACCAGCCTTGCGGTAATGTGAACGAGGCATGCTTTTAATTAACTCGTAAGAAAGATGTTCCAAATATGAAATTGAAGACATATATACATCGATACAACTTGCTAAAAGAAAAAAAACTTGCTTAAACACATTTTTATTAGGGCACAACCTAAATGTGTACAACCGAATCATTCGTCCAACCATGTGGTTGTAAAACATTTAGTCGATTTTTTTTCTCCTTCTTATAATATACATATGATCTAGAAAACTCGAATGACTACCATCATTTTACATGAAAATGTTTGCTAATATTTATCACTTCTGTAAAGAAAAAAACTCATCTATAAATTTTGAAATTAAAGATTAATATGTTTGCTACCTAAATAGCTCGCACAGCTTACAAAGGGATGCTGTTCAGTCACATGTTAACTGAATTCAGAGTTTGGTTCTACAAATTTCCGGTGTTAGTTCGTACGTTCAGTCTTTCTATCACTTTATAGTATTTAAAATCATTTACTATTATGTAGTTCGCACTAAAATTACATGTTCTCATTGCTTTTATATATTTTTTGTAAAAATTGTTAATTTCATTTTGTTTACATATATAATATATATATAGAGAATACATAGGATAGCACTTTTTTATTATTTTTCACAAAAATAACATTTAAAGAGAAAAATGATGAAAAAATTTATTAAAAGGTGCAAATATACATTTATAACTTTCGGGTTAACTAATCTACATTTAGAGTTATGAGATGAGATTTTGGAAGTGAAGTTTAAAATTAAAAAAAAAATTAAATAAAAAAATCTATTTCGATTATTTTTCTTGACAACTATTTTGTGATAAAAACTTAAAAAAAATATTTAAGAAATTTGCCTATATATATTTTAGTGTACTATATTATTCATATTAACGCCATCTTTAATGGATCAATTTATTTTCACTTCAAAATAAAGTAACTCTACAATAGAGTTGAATTCTACTTAGTGTGCTGAGATGTTGATCGAATCCGCCCCGCTTGACCCGTTATGATGTGGGTTGTTAGTTTCTCCAAACAAAATTTGATCTGCATCCACTCCGCTAGGGTTTACAAGTTATCCACAGATTATCTGCGAATCATAATAATTAAAATAAAAGAATACTTTTTATATCTTTTATTTTATAAAAAAAACTTTTTAATAATATAAATCATATGTTAATAGAATAGAAACGATTTTAAAAACTAATTTTAATTAAGAGTTTACATTTTATATAATTTTACAATTTAAGTAGATAAATAAGATTTTTTAAAGAAAATAAAATTAATATAATTGCTGGATTGACGAACATCCATAGTTTTAAAACTGTTGACAACATCCTCCTCACATCTTAAACATTCAACCTACATCCGCCCCGCATCAAAAAATTACTGACTTGCCCTGCGTTGGTTTAAGTGGGGTGGGACTCGCAGATTTTGAACTAAATTATGAGTACTAGTTCTATTACAATACTACTCTTTTAAAGTGAAATAAATAGAGTGATAAATGAATTATTTTATTTATACAATAAACATGTCTTTTATTCTATTATAAAGTGAAAATAAAATAAGTTGAATTATTTTTACTTTAAAATTTATTTTGAAGTGAAAATTAGAGTGACGCTAGAAATACTCTCAACATGTCAAAATAGCAAAGTAACATTTCTATTCAAGAGATGATAAGTTCCAGAAGCTTGTGGGTTTTTTTATATGTTGTATATTCTGTGAAGGACATACTGTATTAAAATATTCAGAAAGATGTGGAGATGTAAAATTATACCGGTATTAAAATATTCAGGGAAGGACACATAACATTATACATGTATTAAAGTAATCAGAAAGATGAGGAAATGACCAAAAAACCTTGGAATATAAGCTGAAAAGGGAAGAGACTAGAACCTTTTAGGTAATAGTAGTAAAGGTTCTTCAACAATCGACAAATAGTCAGTTATAGAACTCTGTACGATCCTTTTTTTTTTTTTTTGCCATCTGAGTTTATTAAGATTAAAGAAGAGGGATACAACACCAACGGATGAAGATACAATCCGTGGTAAACTAGGCCGGCGGACAACAAACTATCCCCGGAGACGAAATCCCACACTGGGGAAGCATTAGCCCAAACAAGGGAAACATTATCCCACACAAGGGAAGCATTAGCCCAAACGAAAACAAACCAGGGCACTTACAACCACAAACTTAAACTAAGCAACGAACTTCCAAACCATCAATCATAATCTACACTTACAGACACGTCTAATTTCTAGAGAATCCATGAAACTGTTTAACGGGAATGCCCTCGGCCAGACCACCGATAAACCACTTCCTCCTAGAACATTGAGGAAACACCTCCAGAACCAAATAACAAGAACTTCATAAACCGGCAAGAGAACCTTTAGTTTCTACCAAACACTCCCGATAGCGGCTGAGTCGAATGGACGCCTAGGTATGAAGCCAAAAAGGACACAAATCACCACGGGATTTGAAACGAGCAACTAAGAGCGAAGTCCACCCAAACATACAAAGGAACGCAGGCCAAGAACAGCAAAAAGATGGGATAGGCGGAGTCCAAAGCAAACTCTAACCAAAAAGACAACATCTGCAAGAGAAAACCACACCAATAGCCAAGGAGAAACACAAAATCAACAGAACTAAACAGATCTAAAACGAGATTCGGATATAAAAAGCTTTTGTAGCTAGGCTACACCGTAGATCAATAGATCCGGAACTTTATGATGAGAATTCACACTAGATCTGAGAGTATAAGTCGATTTAGTAACAGCATATCTCCTTCCCAAAGTGGAAGCACAATCACACACCGAAACTCCAAGAAGCAAAGAAGAAGCAAACCAAGGGCTTAGGACCGACGCTAGTGCTGAAGAAGCCACCACGCGCCGGTCCTCCATTAAAAACCAGAAAACTTGAAGAAAGAAAGAGGAGAAGATAAACAGTGGAAAGGAGAGAGAAGAAAACACTCTGTACGATCCTTTTCATTTCAATAGCATTTCATAAATTACAATTAAAGAACTAAAGATACCCTTTTTTTTGTCATCTATGTTATTTTATTAAACTTGAAATGCAGTACACGAAGCATTACAATCTCATATTACAATGAGGCAAGCTCCCATTGTGTCGTAGCCTTAAAAACCACAAAACAAACTAGCCCCCAGACTTCAAAAACCTACAATCAAAAGAGACATACAATATTCTCAAACAAGCTCAAGGATGGTTACATTATCTCATTATCAAAGAAGTCTTTTAGCCAGCAAGGTCCTCCAAAGGCAACGTACGATTGCAGTTTGTTGGACGTGACGACACTTTGAGCAATGAGAAACGCCCCTTTATTATTTATCCTCTCTTCTTTAACTAATCTCCACCACTCCATCTTAGCCAAGTTCTTTTTGATCTCAGAACTTATGAATCTGAAGGAAGGCCATGCTTTGGGTCTCAGTATCATACCCACCATTCCTTCATCTTGAATTGCATAGATTACTCTGTTCATTCGATGGTGTTCCATACTCTGAATAGCCCAAACCATCACCTCCATCTTGAAGTCCATAATCTCGGTGCTGCCCACGAAAGCACGTCTAGCATGAAGGAGTATTTTTCCTTTGTGATCACGCAAAACCCAAGACGCTCCACCAATCTTCTTCGCTTTTGAAAAAACCATTCCAATGTTGCATTTTGACCATGTTTCTGGCGGTTTCTCCCATTTATTGGTGTTCTTTAACATCTCTTTTCGATTTTCCTCTTCTAACTCTTTTTCTTGCTGGTCAGAAATAAACCACATTTCAGCTTCCTCCTGTGCCTTCCCACATATGTCAGTAGGTATTAAGGCTTTACCATCAAAGATTAGACCATTCCTATTTTTCCATAAGAACCACATGATCCAGGGGAAGTTTCGTATGGCTTTTCTTGTAAATCCACCATTTTTGACCAGAGAAGTAATGTAGAAAAAGTTGGAGAATAAGGACGTCTCACTGAATCCGCCTTGAGGCACCGGTATATTGGATAGAGCCCACACTTGTCTCGCCACCGAGCAAGAAAATAGGACGTGATTTGGCGATTCACCATGATATCCACACAATTGACAGCAAGGATCAAGCTTTATACCTCTATGTTGCAGCAATTCACCCGTCGAAATGGCATTGCTTAAGGCCCGCCATATGAAGTTTTTGATTTTAGGTGATGTCTGCATCGTCCAAACCGACTCCTTAATTGTATTCAACGAGGGCTGGGCATTGGCATTCATTTTTTCCTCAATGAAGTTGAGTTGTTCATATAACCAGTACCCGGATCCTACCGAATAAAATTCATTCCTATTATGCATCCAAGTCCAGAAATCCTCCTCATCTACCACAGGTTTCATCTTTAGTATCCTCTGGACGTCATCTTCATAGAACATATCCTTAAGTTTATCAATCCTCCATGTTTTTGAGACAGGGTCCAATAAGTCACCTACTTTCAGCTCAAGGTCCACCATAATATTTTTCATTAATGGCATTCTCATGGTTTTGTCGATGATCCATTTCTCAGACCATACAGATATTGACTTACCATTCCCCACTTGTTTCCGGATACCATTTTGTAACAGCTCTCTCCCATACAGGACACTTCTCCACGCATATGAAGGGCGATGGCCTACTGAAGCCTTAAGGAACTCTGTATTAGCATAGTATCTACTTTTGAAAACAAGAGCAAACAATGATGCTGGTTGGTCTAACAGCCTCCATGCTTGTTTGGCCAATAGAGCCTGATTGAACCCTTGTATGTCTTTAAAAGCCAAGCCACCTTGCTGTTTGGATAAGCACATTCTCTTCCAACTTATCCAGTGAATCTTCCGTTTGTGTTCAAGTGCATTCCACCAAAAATCTGCCATCGCCTTGGTGAGATTCTCACAAGCCTTTTTGGTTAACCTGAAACAGGACATTGCATAGATTGGCATTGCCAAAGCCACAGCTTTGAGGAGAATTTCCTTACCACCTTGAGACAGACATCTTGCAAAATATCCCGATAACCTGTCCTTCAATCTATCGTATATGTAAGCCAGCATCTCAGTTTTTGACCCACTGAAGCACTCTGGCAGTCCAAGATACGATCCGGTTCCTCCTTCTTGTGTTATGCCAGTGATACTCTTGACAGCTTCTTTTGTTTCATGATTCACCTTTGCACCAAAAGTAATTGCAGATTTAAGCAAATTAACCTTTTGTCCTGTTGCAATGCCATAGTCTTCAAGAATCTTCATTAAAGCCGACACTTGTTCCTCATTGGCTTTGCACACTAGTAGGCAGTCATCAGCAAACAAAAGATGGTGGATCATAGGCCCTTCAACAGAATACTGAATCCCTTGAATTTTCTTAGTTCTCTCTGCTTCTGCCAGCTTATGGATTAGCCCTTCTGTACATAAGACGAACAAAAACGGAGACATAGGATCCCCTTGACGAAGTCCACGTTCGGGCTTTATCTTTCCAAATGGTTGATTGTTGATAAGAACAGAAAAAGTTACCGTAGTTACACAAACCATCACTTTTTCCACCCATCCTGGATCAAAACCAAGTGCTAGCAGCAACTCTTTCAGATAAGGCCACTCCACTCTGTCGTATGCCTTTGACATATCACTCTTAATCGCCATATACTCACCTGAGATCTTATCATTAGTGCGCAAGCTGTGGATGATTTCATGGGCGATTAGAATGTTATCGGTGATTAGCCTCTCCTCGACAAAAGCAGATTGAGTGACAGAGACAATATCAGATAACAACGGTTTAAGTCTCCATACCAAAATCTTGGAAATGATTTTGTAAAGTACTGAACACAAACTGATAGGTCTCAAATCACTCATCTCAACCGGATTGGTGACTTTTGGTATCAGGCACAAATGCGTATAGTTCCAGTCCGTCGGGAATGTACCTGAACTGAAAAAATCCCTCACTTCAGCTGTTACTTGTTCTCCTATAATATCCCAGTACTTCTGAAAAAACAAACCAGACATCCCATCATGTCCCGGTGCACTAGACGGTTTGATTGCGAAGACCGCTTCTTTGACTTCCTCTTTTGACACTTCCCGCGTTAGTTGGGCATTCATCGATGGTGATACACGAGTTCGAAAACCTTGAAAGAAGTCATCAAAAGTATCTGGATTTGAGGAACTAAAAATCTCATGGAAGTATTGAGTAGCAACTTCTCCTTTTGCAGCTTCCGAGAACTGTGGCACACCATTCTTGTTGTTGAGTTTAATGATGTGGTTTCTTGCTCTACACGCTTTGACCGACGCATGAAAAAACTTTGTGTTCCTATCCCCCTTTGAATTCCATTTCTCCTTGCTTCTTTGGCTCCAATACTTCTCCTCTTCTCTGTAGGCTTTAACCAGCTCTCTCTTTAGGTAGTCTATCCGATAAGTACAAAAGACCTGCAAAGATTGTTCCTTTTCCAGTTGTTGTTGAATCTGCACAATCTTGTCTCTAGCATTTAAGCTTTGACCTTTCTTCCACTTGCTCAGGGCCTTTCTGCATCTCTTCAGTTTATCTGCCACTGATACTCCAAAGAAGGCATGATTCGTTAACCATGCTTTCTTAATTTCCTCTTTCACCATCGGCTTGTTGAGAAATCTTGAGTCAAACTTGAAGCTCCCTCTATATACTTCTGGGGATGATACCAATCTTACCAATACCGGTCTGTGGTCAGATCCTCTTTTATCTAGGAAAGATTGGTTGGATGTAGGAAAAAGGGAGAACCAGTTCTTGTTCCCGAATGCCCTATCCAACTTACTATGAATCGTTAAGGTACCTCTCACTCCAGCCCACGTGAAACTATCACCAAAGCTTTGAAGCTCCATCAGATCACACATCTCTAACATGTTGTTGAACGGCACAAATGAGTTTTCACTTCTCCTCGGACCTCCCATTTTTTCCCCATTGTTGCGAATCTCATTGAAATCACCTAGTACGCACCACGCAGATTTTCTCTGGATGCCAATCCTAGTGATTCTTTCCCAAATCTTCGGTCTTCCTTCTCTCTCCGGAGCACCATATATACAAGATACAAAATAACTGTGCACCCCGGATTGAACCTCAAAGTCAATAAGGTTCTTGTCCATAAACTTAATATTTACACTTACTGAATTCTTCCACAACAGGGCTAGTCCTCCACTGAAACCTCTTGGAGCTACCGTTACTATCCTGTCATAACCCAGCCACACCCGCAAATCCTCTAAAACATCTCTATTATTCTTTGTTTCCATCAAGAACATAACATCAGGGAAATACTCCTTTCGAAGTTCCCTCAATCTTGGAATCACCAATTCCTGTGCACGGCCCAGGCCTTGACAATTCCAACTAAGAAGAGACATTCAGATGTTGGACGGTCCCTCCCTTGGGACCACCTCTGGTTTCTTTAACCTAGCAGAGTATTGAGATGTCTCCACATCACCGATTGCTTTCCTCTTTCCTTCACTGATGACCACTTCTGGCTCATGTTTTTCATCCGCTTTACTTGCCCCTTTGGAATTCTTGGCTTGTGTTTTCCTCTTATAAGTCCCTGGCCTCTTTCTCGTTTTGGAGTTTCTCATTTTGGTTCCGGAAGAGTTCGTATCAGAGATACACAACCCATAACCCGTAGAACCTCCATGAAAAAGGAAATCATTGGAACCACAACCTTGCCAATTTGAAGGTTCTGAAAGCAAAGGGCTGGGTCTGGGTAGATAAGACATTGCCATACCAGCATTGATAGCTCCTGCTAGCAATTTTCCCCCTAGTCTGTCTTTAACAGAGCAATCTTCTTGTTCCTGATGTTGGAAATCGAAAACTAGACCCTTTTGTTTATCTAGTTTTGTTGTAAACACTGGAGAAGGTTCCAACCTGAGCATAGTCTTTTGACTTAAGGGGTCGTTCTCCAAGTCTTGAAGGGATTTCTTTATTCTTTCCTTTCTAGCAATCTTTTCGGGTCCTTCAGCTACAATAAGATACTGCCTCATACCATCGAGAACTTCCGGAGCTATTTTGAATCTATCAGTTCCAGGAAATGTTCCAACTTGCGACTCTTCTACTACCCCAAAGAGCGGATCATCTTCTTTAATAATCTTCTGGTCGCTTTTTTTCCCAGCCATCTGCCCAATTCCTGCAACCTCCATCTTCTTGGAATTTTGCAAGCGAAGAATCGGACATACTTCTTTCTCGTGAGTAAGTCTTTGACAATGGTAGCATCGCTTCTGGATTCTTTCATAATCATACAAGATGTTCACTGATTCCCCATTAGGTAAGTTGACCTTCTTAGAGCGACGTAAGGGTTTTGAAACGTCGAAAAGAACTTGGACTCTAACATAGTCCTTAACTTGGGGCTTGTCTGGGTCGAAAGCTACGACCACCACTTGGCCTGCAAACTCGCCCAAGGCCGTAAGAGCCTCCTTAGTGTAGTGGTTGATAGGTATGTTGCGCATCTGAACCCATAGAGTAAGGAACTGGAGATAAGAAGGGGGAGGGTTTTCGACCCAACGCTCCAAGGCTATCGACCATGAATCGAAGGTATAGACTCCCCGGTTCAAGATATCCTCCAAGTCTTGTTCATATTTAAATATGAATTGAAATCTTTCTTTAGAGAGGGCTACTCCTTTTACCCTTTCATATAGTTGCCATTTTCTTGGCATATCTCGGATTATATCTGCCATCTTCTGACATCGCGGGTTGAGAAGTTGACCAACAAGGCTTAGTTCGTTTCGCTTTGTAGATCGAAATTCAGGAAGATCTGGTAGGTTGTAAGGCTCGTCATCTTTTTCCAGAGACAGATCCAACAAAGCTTTATCTAGAGATGAAGACATTACAGCAGTATTTGAAAACCTTTTATTTACCCAGAAAGTGTAGGAAGATAAAGTTCTTGTGAGAACCAAAAAGAAACGATAAGATTATTAAAGAAAATGAGGTAAAAGACAATAAACGGGTGAAGATCTTTTAATAATCGTGTTTACAGCCACAAGCTCAACTTAGTTTTAACAAAGATATTAAAACTAATTAGAGAGAACAAAAGCCCAAAAGAGGGAGTCAAAAG
>CAJHQP010006816.1:0-35949 GCA_905132765.1 Moricandia arvensis | reverse complement strand
TCCGCATTTAGAAAGTGCGAGTTTTTGTTTTTTACTTTTTAAAAAAAAAATTAATGATATTTGTAAACCGACAGTTTTAGATATTTTTAGGTTTCTACAAACTTACCCGGACCTTGAATGATCATACTCGATACCGTCCTTAAATTCATAATATCCGGATGTAAAACCATTTTAAACCCCAACATATAGAAAAACCGAATAGTCAATGAGTATTTAGATGACAATGTCTAACATCCGCATATGTGTTATCATAAATTATAATATATAACATATATAATTATTGTGGAGAAATTGTTAGAAATACCACTTTCCTTGTACCACTTTTCAAAAATACCTTAATCATTTTTACCTTTGTTTTTTAAGAGGGAAAATACACTTATAACCATTGGGTTAATTAATCTAAAACTTAGGGTTTAGAGTTAAGGGGTAGTGTAGAGTGGGGGTAGGGTTTATGAATTTAAAATTTAGGATTCTAATTAATTTTTTTTTTTTAAATATCCCTTAAAAAGTGGTATTTTTGAAAATGTCCATTTAGTGAAGGTAAAAATGAAAAGTGGTATAAGGAAAGTGGTATTTTTGAAAATTCCCCATAATTGTGTTTGTTTTATATATGTTTGTATATGTTTGAAATTGTTCATATTGTATTATTGTTTTATCTATTAGAAAAGAAAATTTATGTAATATTCAATTGGATCATATAAATACTATATTATCTTATATCAATGTTTAAATAAGAAAAAATGTATAACTAACAAATTAATATAGTTGTCTAAATTACCATAATTTTTATGTTTATATATAACATATTTAAATTAATAGGAAACATCTTTAAAATAATTAATGTAAAATATAGATTATAACAACCTGAGAAATATATATACATGTAAATGTATATGTATATTACATATTTACGTTAACAATTTTTTTTTTAAAATGAATCTGTTTAATCACACATTAAAATATTTTAAGCCTAACTATTGATTTAGTGATATATTTATGGATTTTCTATATAAATTTGTATATACAATTGAAATATTTTGGACCTTATGTTAATGAAATTACTAAAAAAACATTAATGAAAGAATAATACTATCTTTGTTTCCAAACAAAACTCTTTTTTTAAAACCGTTATTCTTGTTTTCAAACAATACAAAATGTACTATAGTTTTAATAAGATAGGTATAGCCTTCTAAAAGAAACTACTCTCCTAAGAAAAAGTTAAGTTGTAGTCTAGTAGACTTAAAAATGATTCATAACCTCTTAATCATTCAATTTTTTTTTATAAGATCATCCTAAAATACCATAAAATCATAAAGAACTAATGCTTAATTTTCTCTCACATTGTACACCTTTTGAAAATCGTAAATCTCTTATACCACTCAGCATGTAATCATTTCTTTCACTATAAATAAGAAACTAGTCAGGTTAGCCTAAAAAGTAAAGAAAGAGAAGAGTTAATCTCGTTTCAAAGAAGATAAGTGTTGTTCCAAATGTGGATAAAGCCTCACCTCACGTCCTATTCCTCTTTTGCTTGTGAGGAATAAATCTAACCTCTTGCTTTCCTAGCTCCATTGTCTTTACTTTCCCATCCTCAAGTGTTACCATCAACTTCGATGCGCCTCCATCTCCTCCTCCTACTTCGCTTACCACTCCTTTCTCCCTGTTTTTACTCATTTGTCAGAATACCTTAAGAATATATGAAAAAACATCATCTAAAGATTGTGAAAACCTTATTTACCATGAATCATCTGAGACGTTGTGTATTTGAACCTTTTTTTCCTTTTGCATCCTTGCCCAACTTCTTCAGAATCCTACAACCATCAAGCATTTTGTCTACCAAACTCTCTTCACGTGACAGTGACACATCTTCATCTTCGTTGAACCCTGATCTTACAACTGGAGGTGATGCTGCTCTTTCTCTTAGACTTATGCCCTTTCCTAGACTTACTTCTTTCATAGAGAATTCTAGGAGTTTCTCGTTGTTTTTCCCTCTCGGGATTATTCGTTTTTATTCTGAGTTTTAGCAATGGTCTTGAATCTTTTTGCAACTCCTCTTGTTGGCCACCATTTAAATCTCCTTCACCTTCCTAGTGTCTCCCTATAACTCCACCCTCCTTAGACGTTGTCACCTCACCTTGAGACCCTTTCATTTCTTCATTACTCTTTCCCAACAAGCTTCCTTGCTCTGAAGCTGTTTCTTCTGATTGTAATTTCACATGCTTTCTTGAAGTCACCAAAAGCTTTGTTATTAAAAAAAACAAATTTATAATAGAGTCTTTAATGTCAATTAGATCACACGAACATAAACTTACCATTGGATTTGGATGCAAGCTTTGATACATCGCAGCTCATAGGATTTGTAGCCCCTTTCATTGAGGGCCTATACTTATCACCAGTTTCTTTGCCTTAGCAGGGTTGACCTATGTAGAGTGTTTTAAAAATTTCTCACTATCTAAATCTTGAGGCTTACTACTTTTTATCTTGAGAACTCTCAATGTCTTCCCTTCTTCACCACTAACCATAACTTTTTCAGCAACTTTTCTTTCACCAGAACCAAACTGATTGATAAGATGGGCACCATCAGTTTGTCCAAAGACTCGTGCACTAGCTCTTAGGCTATCAATTAGCTCTTTTTCATCAATATCTTTTCGCTTCCAAATTTCTTGTACAGCATCCTCAAGATCTTTGACCTAGAATCATGAACACAATATTAGAGAGAGAAAATGGGATCACTAAGTTATCATTCACAACAATCAACTTAGCATCAGAGAGATGATTAAACAACAAACATTTATAAAAGACTGACGACACATGAAACACACCTGGTAGCTTTCTCTGCGAAAAGTCAAACATTTGTATTGAAGATGCCCATCCACTTGAAACTGCATATACTTCTCATCGCTGCAACATTTTTTTGCAAAGTTAATGTTGTTTTGATACAGACCTGGGAAACGTTCTTACATGACACATAAGTGCAATTGGTTATATGGAATATATTAACGACATGGACCTGATTCCATTACACATGCAATGCACCCATCGCTGGCAAAAGTCACAGCACACCATTGGTGTTGCTTACGAGTGTCAGAGAATATACGAAGAGGATCTTCTATTCATTATGCTAGATATCGAGTCCTCTGTTTTAGGAACATTATGTTTATACTTGACTTACTCTCCAAGTCATAAGTCTGTATATAATCAAACGTCTACTGACATTGTACAATAAGATTCAATACATTCCTTACATGGTATCAAGAGCCATTCGATAACTCTAAATTTTTTTTCCTGCCGCCACTACCTCACCCTTCTTCTTCCTTCCTTCACCTGCACCCTTGTTCTCGTCAATGGCCACCAACACTGAACAAATCGATGCAACCCAACCATTGCTGAATGTTAACATGGTTAACATCACTAAGCTCACCTCCACAAACTATATGACGTGGAGCATGCAAATCCATGCCTTACTTGACGGTTACGATCTCGCTGGCTACGTTGATGGCACGACTCTCGCACTAGAACAAACAATAACTGTTCATGGTGAAACAACGACAAATCCCGAGTTCACCAAATGGCGTCGCCAAGACCGTCTGATCTACAGTGGTCTCGTTGGTACTCTCTCCCCATCAATCCAGGCGCTTGTCACAAACACCAAATCCTCTCGCGATATATGGAAGTCGCTCAGTGCTACGTACGCAACCCCGAGTCGTGGCCATATCCAACAGCTTCGTCTTCAACTGAAACACTTCACCAAAGGAGACAAAAGTATCGATGAGTACATGAGGGGTCTCACAACTCGATTTGATCAGCTTGGTCTTCTCGGCAAGCCGTTGGAGCATGAAGACAAGATTGAGTATATAATCGATGGACTCCCTGAGGAGTACAAGTCGGTTACCGAGCAAATCGAGGGCCGTGACACAACACCATCGATTGTTGAGATTCATGAAAAGCTGATAAACAAGGAAGCTAAACTCCTTGCTGTCTCTGGTCCGACTCCGACACCCATCCCGTTGACTGCAAATGTTGCCTCTGCTCGTCCACAATCTCACAAGTCGCAGAACAACAGAGGTAACAACCCTAACTGGAATGCAAACTACAAGTCTAATGGCTTCTCTTCGCAGAAACAAGATGCCCGTCCTACCAAAGGATATCAAGGCAAATGTCAGCTCTGCGGCGTGTTTGGTCACAGTGCAAGACGCTGCACTCAAATGTCTCAACACTTTGCAAACCTTGGCAGCTCGCCATTTCGCCCCTGGCAACCAAGAGCCAATGTCGCTGTTGCCCCTCAACATCCGACCAATGCTTGGCTCATGGACTCAGGCGCAACCCATCACTTAACCAGCGACCTCCACAACTTGGCATTACACCAGCCATACCTCGGAGACGATTCAGTACTCATTGGCGATGGATCTGGTCTGTCCATCACTCACACCGGTTCCATTTCTCTGCCTTCTTATACATGGAACTTGCGCTTGAATGATGTTCTATGTGTTCCAAACATTAAAAAGAACCTTATATCTGTTTATCGTTTATGTAATGCTAACAAAGTTTCCGTTGAATTTTTCCCTGCCTCCTTTCAGGTGAAGGATCTCAGCTCGGGAATCTCGTTAATCCAAGGCAAGACCAAGGATGAGCTGTACGAGTGGCCAGCCAAACCTTCTACCCTTCAGTCCTTTTTTGCCTCTTCAAAACCAACAAAAACACTGTCGGATTGGCACTTTCGTCTTGGCCACCCCTCAGCTTCTATTCTCAAGTCTGTTATTTCAAAATTTTCTTTACCATTGTCTCAATCTGTAACCCAAAACACCTTGTGCTCAGATTGTGCTATCAATAAAACTCACAAATTACCATTCCACCAAACAACCATCTCTTCCTCGCGACCCCTTCAATATATATTTACAGACCTATGGAGTTCACCAGTTGTCTCCGTTGATAACTACAAGTATTATCTCGTACTTGTGGATCATTACAGCCGCTACACTTGGATATATCCTCTGAAACTCAAGTCACAAGTCAAAGAAGTATTCAAGACCTTCAAAGCACTCGTTGAAAATCACTTCTCTGTCAAGATTGGTACTCTATTTTCCGACAATGGTGGCGATTCCTCTCACTCCGACAACTACTTGCCGATGCTGGTATCTCTCATCTCACCTCCCCACCCCACACACCTGAACATAACGGCATATCGGAGAGGAAACATCGACATGTTGTTGATACAGGTCTCACCCTACTCACTCATGCCTCAATGCCGAAATGCTACTGGACATACGCCTTTGCTGCTGCAACATACTTGATCAATCGCTTACCCACCGCGATTCTGAACATGGATTCACCGTTTCACAAGCTCTTTGGGACTCAACCTAACTACACTAAGCTCAGAGTCTTTGGATCTCTTTGTTTCCCTTGGTTAAGACCTTACACAACCCACAAACTTGAAGACAGACCCACACCTTGTGTTTTCATCGGCTACTCACCAACTCAGAGTGCCTACTTGTGTCTGCAACCACATATTGGTCGAGTCTACGTATCAAGACATGTGCGTTTCGACGAGTCCATCTTCCCTTTCAAGACTACGAACTCAACTCAACCACCCCCTCCAGCTTGTATCCCTTCCTCTCCAAACACATCTCCTCCAGTCACCTCTATACCCATGCCTAAACCAACTCAACCACCCACCTCACTAAACCCAACGCCACCACTCGTCCAGCAAACGGGAATCCCGGACTCAGCTCCTTCGCCGCCAGGACAGGTAAACTCTTCTTCGTCTTTGCTTGGTACTACTAACGAAAACACTATAAGTGCAGAACAGTCACCAGGCTCCCACTCCTCGGCGACCTCAGATGCCTCTTCGCCATCTCCTCTGGCTTCCGAAACACAACAACCCTCACCTCCACCTCCACCAGCTACACGCTCACCAACTCCACCTCCGGTTCTACCACCTAATACACACCCTATGATCACAAGACGGAAAAATCACATCTCTAAGCCAAACTCCAAGTACAACTACTCAGCTGCTCTCTCATCTCAACTTCCTGCTGAACCGAACACGCTCAACCAAGCACTCAAGGACAAGCGATGGCAAGGCTCTATGTCGTCAGAGATAGATGCGTTTGCACGCAATGGCACCTATGATCTAGTTCTGCGGAAACCTGAGTACAATGTTGTGGGATGTCGATGGGTTTACAAAAACAAGTTCAACTCTGATGGCACTCCTCGCAGCTGCAAGTCTCGTCCCGTTGCAAAGGGATATAATCAGGAGTATGGTCGTGACTACACAGAAAGTTTCAGTCCTGTCATCAAAGCCACTACACTTCGACTCGTGCTTGATATTGCTGTAAGCTGTTCATGGACTATACAACAGCTCGATGTCAACAACGCATTCCTACAAGGAACACTCACAGAGGAGGTTTATATGGACCAACCACCTGGCTTCGTTGATGTCGATAGACCTGACTATGTCTGCAAACTTAACAAGGCGGTTTACGGACTTAAAAAAGCTCCACGAGCCTGGTACAACGAGCTCAGCAAATTCTTACTCAGCCTTGGCTTCCTAAACTCCCTTGCCGACACGTCTCTGTTTATTCTTCAGCAAGGATCAGAGGTCATCTATCTCCTCATTTACGTCGATGATATCTTGATCACTAGTAACAATACTTCTGGAATATCTCAAGTTCTTTCTCTTCTAGCAGAACGGTTCTCGGTGAAAGATGCAGAAAATTTGAATTACTTTCTCGGAATTGAAGCACATCGTACACCACAGGGTCTTCATCTCTCTCAACGAAAATACGTTCTTGATCTCCTCCACAAGTACGATATGACTAACGCCAAACCAGTGACGACTCCCATGGCGTCTTCACCCAAACTACACCTACATTGTGGTCTTCCTCTCTCGGATCCGACCAAATACAGATGCCTGATCGGAAGCCTCCAATACCTGCAATTTACTCGGTTAGACATTGCGGACGCGGTCAACAAGTTATCCCAATTCATGCACAAGCCCACTGAAGACCATTGGCAGGCTGCAAAGAGAATTCTCAGGTACCTAGCAGGAACATCAACACATGGAATTTTCTTCTCTGCTTCAAACAAGTTGATCCTCCATGCTTACTCGGATGCGGATTGGGCTGGAGATTCTGATGACTATGTCTCCACTAACTCCTACATTGTCTATCTTGGCCGACATCCTATCTCTTGGGCATCTAAAAAGCAGAATGGTGTGGCACGATCATCTACCGAAGCCGAATATCGGGCAGTCGCCAATGCAGCTTCAGAACTCAGCTGGATCTGCAATCTCCTTTCCGAACTTGGTGTCACTCTACTCTCACCACCAGTTGTTTACTGTGACGACGTTGGAGCTACCTTTCTATGTGCGAATCCATTGTTTCACTCCCGCATGAAGCATATTGCCATAGACTATCACTTTGTGCGCAATCAAGTTCAAAGGGGAGCTCTCCGGGTTGCTCATGTCAACACCCGCGACCAGCTAGCAGACGCTCTCACAAAGCCTCTCACTCGAGCTCGGTTTATGGAACTTCGAAGCAAGATTGGAGTACGACCTCCTACTCCATCTTGAGGGGGCGTGTCAGAGAATATACGAAGAGGATCTTCTATTCATTATGCTAGATATCGAGTCCTCTGTTTTAGGAACATTATGTTTATACTTGACTTACTCTCCAAGTCATAAGTCTGTATATAATCAAACGTCTACTGACATTGTACAATAAGATTCAATACATTCCTTACAACGAGTCCCTGTAAACTTATGTGGCGAAACAAAATAAGTTGGTCAGTGACATACAATATACAGTAACAACCGTAAACTACAAAAACTGTGGCCAAGCATAACCAAATATGAAGCAGGAAAACCAAGAACAGAACACACATTTTACTATCAATAACATACCTTCAAACATACATGACAATAATTTCCCTTAACAAACAGTCTTCCACAAGCATCACAACAAGTATGGCCCAAAAACCACCTGAATTTTTTTAAAAGGAATGATAAGATATCGACTGCACTTCAAGTGAATCAATCAAAATTATACATGAACAGAGCAAAAGATTTGAATACCGTAAGCTCTGGCCATTCCCAGCGACTTTAGACCCACAGCTGTAACATTTGGTGTGTTTAGGACACATATATGGTCCAGAAGTAACAGTTTGTAACATCCAGGGAAAAGAATAAATCAATTTGCAGAAGAAAAGATGAGAACCGTGTATAGAAGCAACAAATACTATACCTTGTATTGAGGTTGTTGGCAATCACAATGATAGGCATCATCACATCTTTTGCAGAACATCAACTTCTTTGGATCCTCTGAAGTTCCACATCCCTAAAGAAAAACATAATAAAGAGAATGTATATGATAAAAAAACCTGAACTTTCATGATGAAAATTAAAATGTTCAAAACCATGAAATCATTTAGAAAGTGCATGATCAGTCATTAGGGAAGTTTTGTACAAACTAACCTTACATGTTCGGCAAGAGGGGCAAGCCCGAAAGCTCCAATTAAATAAATCTGCAAGCAAAAACCACAATAAGAATGTATGCCAAAGAATAATAAGCATCACATTCCTATGAAACGATACCTCTATGTTGAGCCCAAGGCTTTAAGTAGTTTCTATGATACTTGTTGCCACAACATTTGCAAGAAAGCATTTTTACTCTCTCACTCTTCCCAACTTCAACCGTATAGCACATGTGACACGTAATACTTGCGATGTGTTGGTCATGGTCTTCTTCATTAATCTCTTCGACAAGAACCTGCATAGAGAAAAACATAACAACGAAACAAGAGCTTCATGAAGAGGACAAACATGATTATCTTCCAGTTCACATATATCATGGCTTACATAACCTAAAAGGGCAGGACAACACCAAAACACACACAAGAAGAGACTATCAACATTACTGAATACATGCATGGTCTGTGTTTTACAAGGCACATAACGCTCCAAGGCGAGAAAGTTAGAGCCTTCAGACATGGCGCACTAAGGCATCCGCCTTAAGGATCAAACATCGTAAACATGATCGTTGTAATCCAACACCATGTCTCCATCATTACACAACATAGAAATAATCAAACACAAAGAACAAGACCACTTGTTCTTCTATATATTGCCCCCATGAAAGCCAAGAAGTCAAACAATTTCAGAGAGATCGTAAACCTTCAACTGATTCTCAAGAAATGGCGAAACGTAGCTCACGAATCAAAACAAGCCAACAACAAAAAAGAGGTTGACAACGAAGAAGACAACAACAACCTCAAGAAAACTGGAAGTGGAAGTAAGAACATCAAGTTTATTGAGTGGACACTATCCTTCACAGATGTAACAGTTGTTCTTAAAGGCTAATTAGTTGTCTCGGTGGGGAAGGAGAAGAATAAATACAAGATACCATCAGATTCTACACAAATCAACACAACTAGATAGGTAAGGGAACCATGAATCGAACCATTACGTCGTCAGAGTCAGGATTCGCAGTAGAAACCTCAACTACATTCTTCTTCTTCTTCTTCTTCAGCAGCAGCACCGTGCGTTTGCTTAGTGTCAAAATAGACGATGCAGCAACCTTCATTACCAAATCATCCCCAACCGCTACAACATCTCTAGCCGCAATATCAAACAGAGCAAGCTTAGGCACGTGGATCTGAACGTACCCTCCTTGAAAATACCAGCATCAAAAGGGTCTCGCATGAACTTTTCCAGAGAGTGGATGTCATTGAGGAACACATCCTTGACGTCTTTGCCATGGAGATTCCGATTAAACCCCAACAAACAGTCACAAATTTTACGGCTAAGAAGAAAGAAAAAGAACAATTCATAATAATAAGTAAAACAACAAAGAAGCTTCGTGAGGCGCAAAAAAACAAGAGAGAAAACAAAATATACCAAGTGATTGGACAAGATACGTGAAAGACCATGGTCAGTTACGCGTCCGAGTTTGAGTTTTAGGGATCTGAATTTTTTCCGCTGTAATAATGAATTTTGTTTTAGGTCTCTCGCACTTTGTTTAAACAACATAGACTCTAAGGTCCTAAAGGGAAATAACTTAAGAGCATCCACAATGGTGCTACCCATTGGGATCCTTAAAAATCTGTTTTTTTTTTCTATTTTTAGATTAAAAAAAAAGAAATATCAATCAATCGCGGACCACCACGTGTCATGGGAGCCCGCAAACAGTGTAAGGATTCACTAAGAAAGAATCCTTATTTAGAAATTTTAAGGATGAAATCTTTTATTTTTATTGGGGTCTATTGATTATTGGACATGCACTAAGAGTTATTAGCCAATCCGTACCAAAGTACAAGAACCAATAAGAAAGGAACACGTGCACATACATACAATTAGTGTAAAAAGGCTATGAACCAATAACAAATGAACACGTGTATATAAACAGAATTTCTGCTTTGGTTTTTCAAAGGTTCACTTGTCAGAAAAGCACACGACGGTCTCTGCGGCGAAGCGAAAATCTCCGATCAGCTATGAATGCTCCCCAGAGATACGAGCGATTCGTCTTCCCTGAAGGCACCAAAAAGCATTTTCACTCGAAAGCTTACTCTCTAATCTTCATATATTCCAGTAAATGGTGTGCTAAAAATACATTCAATGTTATACTTAGGGTTTCTGGTGAGAAGGACACCAAGTTAATCAATGCTGCTGCCTTGACGATCGAGAGAGAAGACGAGACCATTGGATACATCGTCCGCATGTCTGTTCCATTGATTCTCTCTTTGACTTGAAAAAAACACGCTTCTTGTTCTTGTCTGTCTCCCTGCTTTGTTTCTGGTTGTAAGGCAACTTCAGCGCGACGAAAATGCTGGATTTTCTGGATGCCAACTTCCTCATCCTCTCAAGTACAAAATCATAGTCAGGATATGTTGAATTGTAAGGAACATTACGATGATCTTCGTTGTTTACAGTGTGTTTTTCAAGCTCCTTGTGTTGACACTAGTGTTCTCCGGATTTTAAGGCTTCTCTTGTCTTGTTTTTCTGGTTTGTGGTTAGGATTCAGACCAATGGTTGGTTAGGAAGTCGTAGTAATTATCTTTGATTTTGTTTATGAATAGGCTCTGTTTTCAGATTCGCACTACAAACTAGTCTTCCCCGATGCAAGCATACAATTAGGCCATCAAGGAACTCGACAAGGAGCTTGACTTTCTCAAGAACCAGTTTGAGGTAACAAAAGACTCTCTTTTTCTAGAGTCCTTCTCCGATTTTACCGTATGAAATGAGACCCACTTGGTATAGAAAAGATAGCTCTTCCTTCTCTAGGGTTATGTGTTTATAATCAATGGTTGTTCTTCTAAAGATAGCTTTACCCTTTTGTGTATTTTTAAGGGAGAGATAGCTAAGTTTCGACTCAGTAAGGAACTCAGAGTTCTCCTCAGGGATTTCAAAGTGTCTTTATCAACCACAAGACTTGTAATGAGCTTGTGAACTTTTTTCCTATTCATGTTTGTATAAATCGGAAACGTATCTTTAGTTTGTTTTAATATGTTTTGGACACCATTTCAGGCGGCTAACAAGTAATGTTTAGATTACCTCTTCTTTTTTACCATTTTATCTATCGAAAACCACGTAACCTTTGAACTATTGTACAGAGTATCTTTAAGAGTTGTGACAGTCAAGCTACAACTCTTCCGAGCTACAGAGTAAATGCATTTGAACAGATATTTACAGGATGGTAAAATCATCATGGAGCCCTTCTAGCTGACCACGTGTACGCTGCTGCTGAATAATCAACATCGATGTGTTGTGTGAGAAATCTGATCCAGAAAGAACATCACCTATGGGACCAAGCTCTGGACATTGCTGCCAATCATTCAGACCAGTGGTTAACCCACTACTCGCCCTACCTCCTCCTCTCCCAACAATCACCAACCCATACTCTCCATCCAGTGATTTGAGTGCTGTGAAAGTCTCTGAAGAGTTTGTGAGATGCTTCTCCATGTAAGACACTCTTCCTCCACCAGCTATATATCTTTCGTAGAACTCAGCAAAACACTCATCATCAAGCTTCATCTCCTCCTCTTGCTCCACCACGCTCGCTTTGTTCAGTATGCTGCTGCGTTTTTGTGCGTTCTGAGAGCTCTTGTCTTCCAAGAAACGTATCACGCTTAGCTTCACAGCAGGGTGTCTAGCCACTTGTGCAGCAAAGGCTAGTGCCTCTCGGTCGTCTCTACCACCTATGAATATAATAGCAATGTCCATGGACGCTCCTGGTCTCCACGCCTCTTCTGTTTGCCCGAACGACCTATCCACGAGGATTCCTATTGAACACGGTGCGTTCTTCAGAATCTGCAACACACAATGGGCAAATCATGTCTCTGATTCTTCAGTGACAAGAAAGGAAAACAATGGGATGAAGATGATTACCTTGCGGTTCACATGACGGAATCCAGCATGGCCAGAGTCAAGAGTGCCATCAGGACTTCTACGTTTATGGAACGGTAAAATTATAATGGAAACCATAAGTTCATCAGCCAAACCACAAATGTCGTGTGCCATGGTCATAAACGTTGACAATGCTAGCATCCGACGCACTGTGACACCTTGCCCACTTCGGAGCTCACCATACCCATTGACAGCTGCGGTTATACTCTCACGCATCTCTGTCACCGTCCTGTCTGTTACCGTCACTGAATCATTATTCTGACCCGCTCGGCCGTCCTTTTTCAGCGTGGCGGCGATCTCATCAGTCAGCTCCACCATATCAGTAGCGTAGTATATGGACCCTGGCTCACGTCCTCCATGGCAGATCTCCATAAGGTTTAGCGTGGAACCGATGTTATGGGGACCATGTAGACCCATCAAGACTCGAAGCTCGGTTGTTGGATCAAGCCATTGAAGTGCCATGATGTGTACAGGCACTCGCTTTCTTGCTCGTTTGATAATGTCCATGACAACAAATGGAGAGTAGACCACTGTTAGGACAATGACAAAGATCATCATTGCACCGGTTGTGTTTTTCACCCTGTTTGTCTGCATTTGGACCAAACAGGTAAGATATTTTTATTGTAAAGATAAGCTGAACAGAATAGAGAAAGCTTTGATGTATATACCCGAATGGCTAAAGCAGCCAAGTAGACATGAAAGTGGCCTTTTGTGGTCAGAAGCAGTCCAAGAGATGCTGTTTCCCTGACATGGTATCCGAGTAGTACACCACACAACACTGTTCCAATGACTTTCCCGGCTATAACAGTGCCAAGAAGAGAAAAGAATCTCGCCCACGCCATTTTATCTCCAATGTCAAAGTTTCTCATGTGGATAATGAATCCAACCCAAAAGAAGAAGATAGGGTAGAATACCGTGCTGAGCAAGTAATTGATTTTGTTGATGATCCATTTGGACATTCTTCCTTGGTTTGGAAGGAAGAGACCAGCCGTGAAGGCGCTGAGAATTGGGTTGTACATTGACTCAGGAGGCCAGGTTGGGAAACTACAGATCAAGACAACAAATGCTAAGGACATAACGAGGTGAGACCCTTTGAGTGGTTTGCCTTCAGGGTTCTCGTTGTTGACCCAGTTAAGAAAGATTGGGGAAACAATGGAAGTGAAAGTGACTTGAGCGAGGAAGAGGCAAAACATGAGGAGGGCTCTGAAGAATCTGTGGAGGGGACGAGGGAGAGGTTTCTCTGTAGGGAAGAAAATGAATCCGAAGCAATAAAACAAGGTTGAGATCATGTCTGTGTGGACACCCGCGGCTGATGCGAGCTTGCCTAGATCAGATTTTCTGATTTTGAGATTGGAGATGACACGGGTGAGGATAGGTGAGCCGGTGCTTGAGGCCATGAGGGAGAGAGCTAAGGAGAAAACAAAAGGAGCGGTTTTGGTGTAATGGAGGAAAGGTGTTGTGGCAAAGGCAATGGCAAAGGTTGTGAACATGCTTGTGTATGCCATGAATGCGTCTTTGGTAGGTGGTCTGAGAAGAACGCTTGGATTCATCTCAAGACCCATCACGAACATATGGCAGATCATTCCAAATTCGATAATGTTGTTGAGGGTAGTCGAGTAAGGCCCTGAGAATGCCTCTCGAAACTTGGGAAGGTTACCTAGAATCAGACCTATCTGCATGCACACAACAACAAGTTGGATTAGTTTTGGGGAATCATCGATCAGAAGAGAAGAAGAAGAGATTGAGACATACAGCAAAATCGGTGGTGAGGTAAGGTTGGCCTAGAGGCTTCATGAAATGATGGAGGAGAGTTCTGATGACGAAAATAGCGATGAAGCCAAGAACCTTCAAAGCCTCTTCAGGCTTGTCTAGGTTAAGGTACCATTTGTCCCCGCATACGTTTTTTGTTGTAGTTGTATTCATTCTCTATCTCTTTGTTGTGTTCTTACTCGTTCGTATAATTTTTTGTTGGGATTATTTGTTTCTTGGGGAGGAAGAAAGCTTTTCAATTTGTTGTTTTTTCTTCTTTTGATTTTAATTACAACTTGGTCTAGTGGTTTGAGAATGAGAGGGTGTGATTGTTTTTACTCAGAAATTGGCGGATGTGCTTGTTGGTCCCTTCATTTACGTTCATTCTCTCCTCTATTATCCACCATTCAACATTTAAACATCCAAAAGCTGATGAAACAAACCAGAAAGTTATTTGAACAAAAAAAAAACCAGTAAAGTTGAGGCAAAGTCAAATACTTTTGACACTCAAGTTATAATATTCTAACGACATATATTAGATAGTAGTTCAACATGTTAGTTAGGATATCACATTATCCTAACTATAGCATAAAGTATATTCTTGTGTATATTCTTATATAGTTACGATACCGTAAGATATCGATAGACATGAAACCTTGTATAAATACACATGAGTAATCAATGAAACGATCATCGAATCATTCACACTTTCATGGTATCAGAAGCTCTTCGGTTCTAGCTTATGAAGCAGGCACCACGCACTTGGTACACCAGATTTGCGACTGTAGTGAAGCAAATTGGATTCCGCCAGAGTCGCACTGACTCATCCTTGTTTGTCTTCAACAACGGCAAACAACTGGCTTATATCCTGCTCTATGTTGATGACATTATTCTCACCGGCTCCACACCGACGCTCATCGACAATACTATCTCTTCTCTATCCTCCGCCTTCGACATCTCTGATCTTGGTCGCCTTCATCACTTTCTCGGCCTCTCCGTCACATATAATGACACGGGATTATTTCTAAGCCAGCAAAACTATGTTGCAGACATTCTTCATCGTGCGTCCATGACAAACTGTAATCCGTGCGTCACTCCAGTCGATACAAAGTCCAAGCTTGCTGCTGATGATGGCCCCTCCGTCGCCGACCCATCACTATATCGCAGTCTGGCCGGTGTGCTTCAGTACTTGACCTTTACTCGACCAGATATCTCATATGCTGTACAACAAGTGTGTTTCTTTATGCATGATCCCAGAGAACCACACTTCACTGCCTTGAAACGCATTCTTCGATACATCAAAGGCACGATCAAACACGGTCTTCAGATCACCAAGTCATCTACCACAGACCTGATCGCATATTCTGACGCTGATTGGGCAGGTTGTCCCGATACTCGCCGATCAACTTCTGGTTACTGTGTGTTCCTTGGCGATAGTCTTATTTCTTGGTCCTCTAAACGCCATAATACAGTCTCTCGATCCAGCGCCGAAGCAGAATATCGGGGCGTAGCAAATGCAGTAGATGAGACAACATGGCTTCGGAATTTGTTCTTTGATCTCGGGTGTCCTCTCTCCAAGGCGACAATCGTGTACTGTGACAATATTTCTGCAGTCTACTTGTCCTCCAATCCGGTTCATCATCAACGAACTAAACATATCGAGATTGACATCCACTTCGTCAGGGAGAAGTATCTTTGGGTCATGTTCGAGTCCTTCACGTTCCAACACACCTGCAGTACGCGGACATATTCACCAAAGGACTTCCCTCTCCGTTATTCATTGAATTTCGGTCCAGCCTGAGCGTTCGAGAACCTCCGCTCCGACTGCGGGAGAGTGTTAGTTAGGATATCACATTATCCTAACTATAGCATAAAGTATATTCTTGTGTATATTCTTATATAGTTACGGTACCGTAAGATATCGATAGACATGAAACCTTGTATAAATACACATGAGTAATCAATGAAACGATCATCGAATCATTCACAGTTTCACAACATAAGCTCGACATGTTAGATAATTGCAGTTCACAAGAAACATGAATAATTTTTAATTTAAACAGTAATTTTCTCTTTATTTATTGTTTAGTTTTTTTTCACAAAATAATCTAATAATTGATTGAAAAGTTTATTAATGCTTACACCAAAATGTCCGAGCTCAATTAAAAAAAAATTATTTGCGTACAGAAATTGAGACAAATATATATAGTGACCCCTATGTATAATGCAAGTTCTTTCGTAAGCGTAAGGGCATCTCCAATGGTACATTATTTTTTTCTCTATAATTTGCACTAAAATAGATTAATTTTATTATAGAGTAACTTTTGCTCCAATAGTTTACTCTATAATAAAGTTACTCTATTTTAGAGTGGAATATAGAGTTATGTCTTTTTTCCACTCCAAATATAGAGTGAAAAAGTGACATTACTCTATATTTCACTCTATAATAGAGTAACTCTATTATAGAGTAAACCATTGTAGCAAAAGTTATTTTATAATAGAGTTACTCTATTTTAGTGTAAATTATAGAGAAAAAAATAGTGTGTCATTGGAGATGGTCTAATGGTTGTACATACTCTCTCCGTTCCAAAACAGATTTTAGAGTGTTTTTTTTTTCATTTTTCTACGGTATAACCGGATTGATAACTTTGTAGCTGAATATGGATTAAACTAAATTCCAGAGTAAAAAAATACTCTATAAATGTCATATAGTCACACTCAACATAACATAAAGCATTAGTTTTCTAAAATTTGAAAAAATATGAAAAAACAAAAACTTTAACATCTACATAAAATCCATAATGTGTGATTTAAAAAAAAAATATGTATACACACATTTTAATCAAGTGACTATAATATAATTAGCTAAAGAAAAAAACTATATACAAAATATGTGATTTTCTCATGCTCATGCACACAAAGAAATATTATAACATAAATATATTAATATAATTTAGTTTCAATTATTTTATAATTTATATGTATATGATAATATTATGCTGTTTTAATTCATTAAAAATATCTAAGTTATGCTATTAAAATGTTTTTTTTGTAGTTAGTTGATCAAATTGTGCTATAGATATTTTTAGATTTTTTAGTTACAAAATATTTGTAGTCAACTAAAGCTTATAAAAAACGAATAAAACATCTCAATAATAAAAATTATAAATTATTATTATTAATGAAATAAAGATATTTTGTTTTATATTATTTAAATTATTTTCTGTAACTACTTAAGAAAATAGATAGATACAAGGAAACTATTTTTATTACTTTGCAAATATATTTTTGTTGCTTAATATTGTGTTTTAAGGGAAATATTTTTTTTCTTAATATACTATTTTTGTTAACTCTGTTTTTCTTATAAAGTCACATACTATATAAATATCTTTTATTTTTAAAAATTGTTTTTGAAATTTATATATGTTTCTTTTTATCATATATATTATCAAAAAAATAATAAAGTAAATTTCTAATTAAAATAAGTTATTAAATAAAAAGGAAAATCAATTTTAACAATAGTAACTAAATGCAATATTTTTAATTCATTAAGGAGAAATTGCTAGAAATACCACAAAGTTGGCTAGAAATACCACAAAGTTGGGTACTATTTTTCAAAATACCACCAATCAAAAAACATACTAGCATTTGGATTTAGACTTTAGTGATTATTGGGGTTTAATATTAAGGAGTTGACATTGTGTTTATAAATATTTTATAAATATTTAAAAAATTAATTTAGTGTTATTTTATCACAAATTTAGGGTTTTAGTAAAAATAGTAATTCATTAATGGTAAATTTGAAAAGCGGTACCAAACTTGTAGTAAAATTGAAATTTTTCTTCATTAAGAGTATATTTGTAATTAACTATTGTAGAAATTAAAGTTAACGTGATACTTAGAAAACTAACTTCTCAATAATATTATAAAGATATATGTGAGGAAAATATAATTAGGTGAAGAAGATACTTTACAAAGTTTAGGGGTGAGCACGGAGAAAATAATACCATAATTTTTAGTAGTTGTGATTTTCTTTTGTATATACCAGATATATGATTTATTAATTTTTTTTCTTCAAAAATTACGGATATCTGATTTTTTTGAATATCCAATTTTTTACGGATATTTATGAATATTTATTTATGAATATTTACAAATATTCACGGATATCTATCTATTCTGTTCAATATCTATTAATAATTTTTTTTTCAAAATAAAAAGTAAAAATTAGTGAATATATATATATATTATAAATTTTAAAATTAATTATTTTTATAAACATAATTATTTAGAAAATTGTAGTCTTTATAAAAAATATATTCTTTTCTTAAGTTAAACTGTTATAAACAATCAATAAATAAATTTTTATGTTAAACTAATAATTATAAAATAATAAATTTAAAACTCTGTATTTAATTTTAGAAATATATATATATATATATATATATATATATATATATATTTGTAGAAAATCCGGAACAGAACGGTTATGCATCTTTGAAAATTTTATTATTTGTAATTTATTTTATTTTAACGAATACTGACTTTTTATATTTATTTACCTACAAATATCCATATTTTCGGAATTGAATCAAAATAAATAATGAATGAATCAAATTAACGGGTAAAACAGGCAGTCCTAACAAAGTTTATACAAAACATTTATGAGAAAATTGCAATTTTATCATAAATTTGATACCACTTTATAAATTTATCTTTAATGAATCACAATTTTTAAAAATATCTTTAAATTACGATGAAAATAGACTAAATTATTTTTTAAAAAATATTTATAAAACATTTAGAAACTCAACTTCACCCTTTCAACATCAAATTCAAAACAATAATCACTAAAGTGTAAACTCAAATGTTAATATATGTTTGATTGAAAGTATTTTTGCAAAGTGTTATTTCCTCTATTTCATATTAATTGTCATTATAGAAAAAAATTTTCGTTACAAAATAAATATCGTTTTCGGTTTTCAATACAAAATTTATTAATTTTATTCTGCAATTTATTTTTCTATTAGTTAAAAAATGATTAGATTTATCGGTAATTGTGTGTTTTATATAGAAAATATATAAAATTAATTGTTTTCTTAATTCATATGCACAAAACTAAGGGCAAATCTCTCAAATAACCCTCCTTGAAGTTTTTGTCACAAAAATAATCTCCAAGGAAAAAAATGACTAAACTAGACTTTTTTCAAAAAATTAATTTTTTTTTTTAATTTTAAACCTCACTCCATAACTCTAAACCTTAAGTCTAAATTAGTTAATCTAAAGGGTATAAACTTATATTGGTCATTTTGTTAACCTTTAATAAATGTTACTTTGGTTATTTTTTTTTTTAATTTTATTTTTGCGATAAAAATATTTTTAAGGATATCTTAGGGTATTTCTCCTAAAACTAAAGTGACACGAGAGGGAGTATTTAACTTTTTGTTAGTTTAGCAATTTCTCAACATTTATTTTAAAAGTTGTCATAAAAATACAGCTCAAAGACCGAACTCATTTCTTTCTCGAAGGTTCGTTTTGACTAAGGAGAAATGGTTGAAGGGCCTACTCCTAATTTATATTTTATTTACCCAGAAATTAAAAAAAACACATCCGTCTCTTCCACTCTTCGGGTAGATCTCTCTCTCTCTCTGTATCGGCTGAGTCGTCTTCGTGAGAGACTTGGAAGACGAACCACCCTTCTCCTCCTGCGCTTCCGACACTCTTCCTTACTCTGTAATTTCACTTGGTCTTCCTGTTTCGATTTGTTCGATGCTGAAACTCGTGTTGCTGTTTAAATGAGCTTCAACTGTCCCTATTTGTCCATTGTCAAATCATCTAGTTCTATTCCCGAGGATATATATATCACTGTAATCGTTTGAGGAGTTTAGTTTAGTTAGAAGGCTTCTTGTTTAATCAATTCAAACACTTTAAAGTTGGTTGTTTCTTATCGACACTTGTCCCTTCACATTTAGGTCAAGATTTGAAACAATGGATGAATCTCCTGTGGAGCAGCAAACTCAGTCTCATGGTAAATCAGTTGTGTCTCTTTCCTTGCTGGTGCCCTTTCATTCCTTCATTCATTGGATATTAAGTGGACTGTTTATTTTCTACATCATAGTGTTCGTGATCTTGCTTGAGAAAGTATCTTACTTTTTCTTGTTTGGTAATAAGAATTGGCAATGACTAGTATATTTTTCCTACTGCATCATTTGGTTTCAGAACAAGAGAACGAAATAGTTACTGAAGGTAGTGCCTTTGTGCATGGTGAGCCTTCTCAAGACGGTAGTGTTCCCCCTAAAGTTGATACCCAAGTGGAAGTCCTGGATGAGAAAGTCAGTAAGCAGATCATTAAGGAAGGTCATGGTTCCAAACCATCCAAGTACTCCACGTGCTTCTGTAAGCACCCCCCTTAGCTCCCTCTTGATCACCTGCTATAACTTCCCTTTCTACAGTTTCGTTATTCTTCCTTGTTTGAATTCCTTTGTGGTGGATTCTCTTGACTGAGTTCAAAAGCTTCTCTTAGTTCTCATTGATATGGAAGTGGAATTGTTACTATTGTGCTATAAGACAATGTGGTATAAGTTTAGGGAACTAGTGGCGTTTGATGAAAGAAATTACTTAGAATTGTTTCATCTGGGTATGATCCATTGTGAGGAACAGTTAATCCAATATCTCATTGAGAAAATTTTTCTACAAAGGTTATCCATTTGTTTGAGTTTTTCTACCTTTCTAACCATTTTCATACGGGCTCATAGTGCATTATAGGGCATGGACCAAACACACGCAGCATAAATTTGAGGATACATGGCAAGAGCAGCAACCTATTGAATTGGTTCTAGGAAAAGGTATACTCTACACCTCCCTCTCCTTGTGGATGCATCAGCATTGGTAGATTGCTGAGTTGCTTGCATTTCTTGTAAAACTAATGGGAAAAAGGGTAGTCTGGAGGAAATAAATTTAGTTGCCTTTAGTTTTGCTTCAGAGTCATGTTAGTATACAATTTCTAAAACGAGATTGTGCACTAAGGAGTAAGATGATGTCTGTGAAACAGAGAAAAAAGAAATGACCGGTTTGGCCATCGGTGTTGCTAGCATGAAGTCTGGTGAACGTGCGCTCTTGCATATTGGCTGGGAGTTGGGTTATGGGAAAGATGGAAACTTCTCTTTTCCGAATGTTCCTCCTATGGCGGACTTGTTATATGAGGTTGAAGTTATTGGGTTTGATGAAACAAAAGAGGCAAGTTTTTTTATCTTTTGTATTATCACTAGTTTCTTATTTCCTTACCCTGACAACTCCACAAACCAAGTGTTATCCCAGGCTCTTTGTTTTGAGCTGACTTAAGAGGATGTATTTTACAGGGAAAGGCTCGCAGTGATATGACTGTTGAGGAAAGGATTGGTGCAGCAGACAGAAGGAAAATGGATGGGAATAATCTGTTTAAGGAGGAGAAACTGGAGGAGGCCATGCAACAGTATGAAATGGTTATGGATCTTTCTCTCTTTCAAACAATTACTGTCAAAGTTTTGGTTTTCAGGCTTACAGATCGATGTCTTAATAAAGCTCCTGTGTCTCATTAACTCCAAGAATATTATGATTTTGCTTACCAGGCCATTGCATACATGGGGGACGATTTTATGTTTCAGCTGTATGGGAAGTACCAGGATATGGCTTTGGCAGTTAAGAACCCATGCCACTTAAACATGGCAGCTTGCTTGATCAAGCTGAAACGCTACGATGAAGCAATTGGTCACTGCAACATTGTGAGATCCAATCTAAGCATTCATTGGAAGTGTTACCTTATGGTACTTGGTTCTCAAAAATCTAATCAAGCTGTGAAACGTGTCAGGTGTTGACAGAAGAAGAGAAGAATCCAAAGGCATTGTTCAGAAGAGGGAAGGCCAAGGCAGAGCTAGGACAGATGGATTCAGCTCGTGAAGATTTTCGAAAAGCTCAAAAGTATGCACCTGATGACAATGCGATTAGAAGAGAACTAAGAGCCATTGCAGAGCAAGAGAAAGCTGTGTATCAAAAGCAAAAAGAGATGTACAAAGGAATATTTGGAGGGAGAGATGAAAGTGGTGGGAAGGCAAAGAGCCGTAACTGGTTGATAATGCTATGGCAGTGGTTGGTCTCCCTTTTCAGCCGGATCTTCTTCGGACGGCACAGAGCTAAAGCAGATTAATGTAATGTAAGCAAAGATCAACTCTTTTTGTTCTTCTATGTTGCAATGACTTTGAGAGACATGGAACTTGTTAATCTTATTAATGGCGTGGAGAATTTACAAAACCCTTCAAAGAGCTTGTGGTAGAAGAAGCAAATATCCTTTAAATAAACTACCATGAGGGATTGGGAAGGGTGACATGGGTCCAAGAGAAGTAAGCACAGACCATGAGTTGAGAGATGTAAACATAAACTGCAAAAGAAAGACTCATAAGAATCAGATCCTTCATGTCTCCTTTCTTCTCTGGCTTCAGATTCTTCCCAAACTTCCCAGCCCCTGAAATCATTCTTGAAACTGTTCTCTGGAGCAACCCTTGGCTTTCTTCAGGTGATGTCTGCTTCCGACAAGAGATAACAGTTAGAGATCTGACATTGTGTCTGCTTGGGGCTTGTCTCCTAGTACGGTGGTTGTGGTGTTTGCAGAGAGGGTGGTAGAAGGTTGAGAGAGCGGCCATAAGAAGATGAATAGAATAATAATCAGAGTTTTCTTTGTTTTGTTTTGGGAATCAGAAGTGAGCTGAGAAAAATATCTGAATCTTTGGTAGCATGAGGACAAAAATGATATGAAAAGTAAATGTGTGGATAAAATCTAATCTGAAATTCACACACGGGCGTGCAATGTTTATAATGTGATTGAAACAGAACAACAAGCCTTGGGAATAAGGCCAACTTTTGAACTCTTGTTTTCGAAATAAACAAGTGTCTACCCTTACTGTTTCGCGAGAGAACCATCCAAACTTGATCAGCTGAAAATCCTTCTGCGTGATCCCCTATCAACTGATCCAACCAGCATCATTAACTAAAATTTGACCATGGACATGAAATGATAACCACTTGATGAATTATACTGCCATAAGCAACTCCTGAAGAAGACTATTTTGTCAAAAAGGAGTAAAGAAGTACAATTCCACAAACTATTTAATCTTCTTGCCAGATCATCAAGTATAAATAGAAAACCCTCTCTTGATAGCTTAGTAGAATATTCCATCAATGAAGTAATGACTACCAACATCAAGCAATTAAATATTTGGCCCTAAAATATATCCCTAATTTTTTGGGGGAAAGTTTAGTAGTCAACACTCAACAAGCTGAATACAAGAGGAAAAAAAAATGAATATATCACATCTATAGATGACTTGCGGATCACCTACCATAAACTGATAAAGAGGCAAGCCTTAACATAGTTAAATAAAAAAATTCAGGAACCATAACTATCGAGTTAAAACTAGATAAGGGATTATCACCGAATTAGTCCGTATCACGCAAACCCCAAAATGGTTATAAACGCCAAAGGTCCCCCAAAAACCTGGACTCGTTCAAGAACACCACAGAAAATAGCTAGACGTCCATGAATATATTTAACATACTGTGGCAGACCCAAAGTCTGCTTACATTAGGACTCACCATCATGGTCACAGTGAATAAAGTCAGCAGGGATATATCCAAAGAATTAGAAGGAATGAAATGTGAAAAAAGTGAATATACCGCCGCATGGGTTTAGAACATCAATGATCTACAAGTGAGAACACAAAGCAGAAAAAATCACTCCAATTCTTAAGTTAGAACATCAAACAAGAAAGAGATACTTAAGACTTTAAGTTGGAAAAAAGAAACTCAATTCCAAGCAACCACGATTACTTGAACAGGGATCCTAAATGCTACAAGAAGCTTTTTTTTCTTCCAATAAAACATACTTGAGTAGAATACAAAAAAAACATATGTAGAGCAGAGTATGAAAGATAACGCTTACAAGAGAAAGGGCTGAGGATATAGTTAAAACCCAGTCAGCGTGAGTCAAATGACCATGATTCAACCTTGCTGCAGTTTTCCCAAATCAAATCAAATGTCAGTAAGTGTGAGAGAGGCCCGAGGAAAATATTACCATTCCATGTAATACATGAGTAGCATTATACCTAAGAGCTTAAAGTAAGCCATGTACATGATGGATGTCCCATCAATAAGCATCACTCTGCCATTTGAAGAAGCAGCGCTAGTTATCAACTCCGGCGCGCAACATGTTCATTTTCAGACACCGCTGCATCCAGATTACAAGTGGAACTGCAAAAGTACTGAACTCCACCATTAGAATGTACACCTCAAGATCAATTTTTTTTTGAGTTCACAGAGAAGTCTGTTTTGGTATTGTGATAAGCCGGATTAAGCATCAAGGTCTACATCTTACGCGAATCAGCTCAATGATTCAGGAGTAAGTACACAGAATGATATAGCATATATATATACGTAGGTAAGCATCATGACCTTGGTGGTGCGTGCAAGCTGAAGTGAAGGAACCTGTAAGGACCCGGATTTTCCTAAACTATTTTACATTGTTTTAATTAATTTCTTGGACCAAACTAATTTACTTTTAAACCGGTTTGACAGCATAACTATTATTAAACCAATTCCTAATATATCTACTATATTAAAACAGAGTCCTATTTGAAATTACCTTGGCATGTTTTTTTTTGGATTTATTGAAAAATGTTGTGACTTATCTATTAACTGACATCTATATTATTAAAAATCAAGTACAAAATTGGAATGTTTGGAAACATAGATAGTAGACTAAAGAAAAAATGTTTGGAAACATGGATAGCAGATTAAATATTTTTTTCTATTTACACATTTAGTCATCCTATTTCTTTCTTATTTATAGATTCTTCCAATATCACTTAAAATAATATATTTAAATTAATTAATTTCAATGTGTTATTTCTTTGTCGTAAAAAAACAATCTCGAAATATATAGTGTATGTTATATAAAACTATCTATAAATATATTATTAAATTATTTATTTTAGTAAAATATAAAAGAATCTAACAAAAATTTACTTAAAATTTTAAATATTTTTATAAAATTATACATTAATAAATTTCGTGATTTGTAATATAATATTATTATAAATTATTTAACTAAGTTTTTATTATAAAACAGGAAAATAAAATTCTACACTATTTTTTAATAAATTCTATAAATATATTGTCTATTATTTAAAAATAGCAGTGTTACATTATTTAAATATGGTAAAATTATAATAAATAATTAAATTAACAAATTTTAAAATTTTATCTACTATTAATAAATAGTAATTAGACCATTTCAAAAATTAGTTAATATGACATATTTAATTATTTACATTAATAATAAACCAACTAAAGATTTGAATTTTGTTTTTTTATTATAACAAAATCTGTTGAGAAAGAATCTAACAAAATCTTACTTAAGAATTTAAATATTTTTATAAAATAGTACATTAATAAATTTCGTAATTAGTTATATAATATTATCATAAATCAATGTTAACTAAAATTTTATTATAAACAAGAAAATAAAAATTCTACTATTTTTATAAATTCTATAAATAAACTCTAGATTATATGAAAATAGAAGTGTTACATGAATTAAATATGATAAAATTATATTAAATAGGTAAATTAACAAATTTTAAATTCTAAAGTTTTTCATATAAATAAATCATCATTCATCATTAAAATAGGCTAAAATTCATAAACTGTATAATAGCTTTATACAAAATAAATATTAGATATTAGATATAATAGATTTTTTGAACAATCACAATTTTGATAATCATCAATTAGGAACCAAATAAAATAGTCTATTTTTGAACCTATAAGATTTTGAATTTAAATATATTAGATATTAGATATAATAGATTTTTTAAACAATCACGATTTTGATAATCAATCAATTAGGAACCAAATGTTTTTTCAGAATATTCATCAACTCATTATACCATATTTATAATTTGATAACAGAATTTTCAATCCTTCTAAAACGTGTGCAACACCCATCTAATATTTTGGGTATATAAATTTGGTACATTAATAATAAACCAACTAGAATTTTTATTTTTTAATTATAACAAAATCTGTTGAGAAAGAATCTAACAAAATTTTACTTAAAAATTTAATTATTTTTATAAAATTATACATTAATAAATTTCGTGATTAGTAATATAAAATTATTATAAATCATTTTAACTAAGTTTTTATTATAAAACAGAAAAATAAAATTCTACACTATTTTTTCATAAATTCTATAAATATATTCTCTATTATATAAAAATATCAGTGTTACATTAGTTAAATATGGTAAAATTATATTAAATAGGTAAATTAAAATTTTTAAAAAATTTATCTATTATTAACAAATAGTAATTAGACCATTTCAAAAATTAGTTAATATGACATATTTGATTATTTACATTAATAATAAACCAACTAAATATTTGAATTTTATTTTTCAATTATAACAAAATCTGTTAAGAAAGAATCTAACAAAATCTTACTTAAGAATTTAAATATTTTTATAAAATAATACATTAATAAATTTCGTAATTAGTTATATAATATTATTATAAATTAATGTTAACTAAAATTTTATTATAAACAAGAAAATAAAAATTCTACTATTTTTTATAAATTCTATAAATAAACTCTGGATTATATGAAAATAGAAGTGTTACATGAATTAAATATGATAAAATTATATTAAATAGGTAAATTAACAAATTTTAAATTCTAAAGTTTTTCATTTAAATAAATCATCATTCATTAAATAGGTTAAAATTCATAAACTGTATAATAGCTTTATACAAAATAAATGTATTAACATATGTTAAACTTACAATTTTTATTTATATTGAAACTTTCAACAATATATTGTTTTAAGATGTTTGTATACAAAAATATAATAATATATAATAAACTTTAATTCATATACTATTTTTTTTAAAAAAATGTCAATAGAAAACTATGGTATTTTAGCAACTCACTTAAAATTTTAATGACAAATCAAATTTGAATTTTAATTTTTTTTTAATTATAAAAAATATGTTGGGAATTTTCTTTTAAATAGTACTAAAATTCAAATATCTTATGTATAAAATAATAGATTAGATGTAGTAACAAACAAATTCAAAATTAATTTTTAATAAAATAATATGATAGATACTACTATGTATAAAATTTACTAAAAATAAGTCTATATTATTTAAACAAAACAGTGTTTTACTTATAAATTTCGTAAAACATTAAAATGATATATGTTAAAGTATATTTTCTTATACATATTAAATAGATTTCTTTTAAGTAATATAAATAAATAAAATTTAAAATATATTATATGCAAAATGTATAAATTAAAGAAAAAACATATTTTGAAAAAGATTCTTTATTTGATTATTTCATATGGTTATTTTATTATATTTCAACTCGAAAATATATTAGTAAGTAAATAAAAATTAATAATAAATTAAAATGTTTTAAACAAATCACTATATATTAATAATTTTGAGGAAGAAATATAAAAAAAATTATAGAGTTACACAATGTATAGCACTAAATTAAAAATTATATAATTAAAATATTTATAGTAATATCAAATATATTTATAAAATAGAAAAATATCCGCACGGACGTGGGGGTTAAAATCTAGTTTTTTTTAATCGTGTGTGTGCGCGTTTATACCTAAATATATAAATGCCTACACATTCTCTTCTTCATTTGCTTGCCGTCAACATCATCGTAGAGAGAGGGAGAGAGCTCAGCCATGTTTCTTCTCCTTCCTTGTTGTTCTCCCTCTCACTTTCCACCACCATAGCCACCACCACTCTCGTCCCATGTCTTGGAGAAACCTTGGCATGCCGGAGTTTAAGGAGCAGCCACTGCCTTCACATGTATGCCGTCGCGTCCTTGATGGTGTCAGACCCGTTAGATGGTGAGCGTGACTGAGACGAGGCGAGAAGGTGAAGCCGGATCCAACACCGCCGGAAATGAAACTGTGCAACCGTGAGTTGAGCATCACCGGAGATCCATGCCGCTATACTCCTCGTCACACTCATCACCTCTCGTCATCTCTAATGCGATCGATTCTCTATCCATGTACTTGATATGGATGTAAGACCTTCTTCTTCCCTTACGTGTAGTTCATGCCATAATTAATTATCCTTATTGGTGTCATTTGGTCAAGCGTGAGAGAACCCATGCATATGGCTTGTCTCTTTCCTTGTTCCTTGACCAGCAAGCAATCCTTGTCTTTAACCCTAGATTAATTATTAAATCATGACTTATGTTGTATCACTATTCTTTTCTGATCCGATATGGCGTGACACCGGCGATAACTTGGAATCCAAGGCGAAACTCTAGCTTTCTTGCTGATCAAGTCATCTTGTATATTTTCGAACGGATTCTGGTTCTCAGATATAGCTAAGGTGAGGGCTACTCCGTTTAAATCCCGAACTAGTTTAATACTACTATTATGGAAAGTCTAATTTCGAAACATGTTCTGTCTCTGTGAATCGAGTCTCATGCTTGTTTACTATTATTGATTGTTAAACCGGGAATAGGATAATAGAGGATTCAACGGTTGATTGAAATGATTGATATTAAAAACTGTTATATATAAGTATATAAATACGAGTCCATGTGTGGAGATTGCGGGGGTACAAAGACGTTTGTACTATCGACGCCTTTTGTTGAGATTGCGGGGGCACATGACGTCTGTGCTAGCGACGCCTATGTTTGAGAGATTGTGGGGTGCAGAGACGTTTGCATATCGACGCCTTAGTGATTGCGGGGGTACAGTGTGGACTACTGTACTAGCGACGCCAGGTTATATACATATATCCGTATGAGGAAATTGCGGGGTGCAAAGTGTAACTATGTACTATCAGCGCATTGGTTGTAGTTTGTCTAGTGCACTAGACATATATTGTTTGCTCTGTGAGGTGTAATAGGCACCGTGTTTGTTTCATGCTAGATCTAGGCCTACATAGTCGTAGTGCTATGTACTGAGTCAGTGGTTTGCGGTTTAGCATCCCATACCTCACTGAGTGATTCCCCTGTTGCTCACCCCTCTTTGTTCCCCTTTCAGGTGAGACTGACGATTAGGAGTGATCATATCGGATCAGTGCTTTTGGGCGTTTCTATTTCTTTTCTATTTCAGACTTTTGGATTTATGCTTATCGATATTTTCGGGTATTATTTTATTTATTGGATTTATGGTGTTGAAACGACGTTTGCGAAGTAATAAAGTGGAAATTTCTGAAAATTATTATTTATTATATTATTTTGAAAATGCGGGTTTCACAGAACCTTCCAAAAATGGGGAGATCCTAGTTTAAATGTGGAGTTAATAACACTATAGGGCAGTTTCCATGTTTTTATTACACAATAGGACAGTTTCAACTATTAAGGCAGTTTATCTCAACTAAAATGAAATCAGAAGCGAGTTTTTTCAACTAATGGGACCCATCATTTTCTCTTTCCTTATCTTCTTCTATTTCTTTTTTCTTTGTAGTGATAAATTAAATTTATAAATTTTATTTCTCAATCTTCCCAAACAATAAGAAGAAAACATGAAGATCTTATAATACTTTAGATTCGTTATAATCTACACCATCAAAGTCTTAATTCTCGATAATTTTTTGTCCTCTTTCCACTGCGTTCTTCCGTTCAATCGTGCTCTGCCATGAATCTAAGTCATCACCAATCTCCGCACCAGAGACTCATTTGAAGTTTCGACCAAAGTTTTAGTCTTTTTGGACCAACGGAACTAGCGTCGCATCAGTCTCTTTCACACCCTTTTTGACGTCGTGGCCTCACATCTCGCCGTTGCGGCTCCGTTAGAGAAAGTTTGGGAGCACCAATGACTATTTTTATGTTTTTTGCTCGTTTGGTCCTTTAGAATTCACATAATTGTTTTTTGACCCCAAACTTTTAACTATGCAGATGTCTACTATTAACTCCCTAATTTCTTGATTGTTCATTTTGTATCATAGTCATCTTCACTGTGTGTGTACGATAAGTATAATAGCGTACAATAAATAAGAAAGTGTACATGTGTACGACAAATATGATAGTGTACATATGCAAAACAAGGAGGTGTACATGTGTGCAAAAAATATGACAGTGTACATATGTAAAACAATCAGAAATTAATCAAGCTAAGACCTACTATGAAGCTAGTATGAAAACACACACACTAATTAAAAAATCTTAAATAAAGTGTGAAAGATGATATTTGGGTTTAGTCAGATTTCAAAGATGCCCCGACCTTGCGTGCACGTAGGAAGAAGGAAAAAAAATCACATGTACATTTTGTTAACATTATCATGAGTTCATCAAGTTGCATAGGCTTAGTTATTTATAAAGAAAAGCAACAAAAAGCCAAAAATGTGTACACAATCACTTTGACGTAATATAAAATTAGGTGTACACATGTAAAATTTAAATGTAATGTACACACGAATTTTCTTCTACGTCAAATATGATATCACAAATATACAAAACATTCAAACATACATAACATCTCAAAGAAAAAAAAGTTAAAAAAGAAGAATATCAAGTCAGATAGAAGATGACGTATATGACGTATATGATAGATGTACACATGGTGTATACATATTCCCACTTTCCACATGTACAAGGTTTTATGAAAATTTACATGTACACTAGTACATTTGTACATTGCTCAGTTTATGATATTTTGATCATTTAAATATTTTAGTATAGTTGCTAAGAAATGATTTTGATACTTTGATCAGTTTATGATACTTTGATCATTTAGATCATTTTTGGGTCTATATACTAAATTAGTTTATTCAGTATACATATCACATGAGATAAATATTAAAATTTGGAAGTTCACGTGTACACGTATATTATTAGATATAAATAACACACAAAACCATGTGTATATATATTAACAAATACATTTGATATGACCAAATACATGTGATGTTTTCAAATTATTGTAATTTTTTTTGTTTTAATTGTGATTTTGTATGCAATTGTGGTCCAGTTTGTTTATATCTAAGAACATATGTAGTGTACACATGTACACTTGAAGTTGATGTACATATGTACTATGAAATAGATGTACGTGTACAATATGAGCATAATGGAAACGTTTGAGCCAAAATTAGAGAAAAAAATATGTCTATATGTAAATGTTTGGGGCAAAATAGTTATTAATCAACAACAAAGGGACCAAATTACAGTAAGATGAAAATCAGATCAATCATGTTCAATGATTTCGGCTAAACAGAGATTGACCGTAAATGAGCTCCGGTGTGATTCGTCAGTGGTCGCAGAGTAGGAGCAGAGCAACACGGCGAAGAAGAAGACTTATATGGTGCTCTCATAGTGGCTTGGAACTTTGATTGTGGTGGATAGGAGCTTCATGGCGATTTCAGTCGTGGAGGAGGAGAGCTTCAAGTTGGAGTTGATCGATCTTTCTCCTCGCCAAAATCTGGAGCAGAGCACGGCGGCTCAAGGAACAGGCGATGACGAAGCAATAGGAGACATGGCCGTAAAGAAAGAAAGTCATGATAGATTGAAAGCTTACAACGGCTGAGATTCACAGAGTAGAAAAGTTTTGGTTTGGTGATTTCGCGGCGAATAAGAAAACTTGACGAGTTGGAGATGGTCACGGTGACGACAAAGGTGGATTAGTAAGAAGAATATGTCGGTCTGGGTTGAAGAAGAAGAAGCTTGCGAAGTCATGGAAGATGATGTTGCAATCCAAAGTTCGGAAGATTATTTTTTAAAATTCAATTCGAGGTCCGAAAGATGATTATGGTTTTGATTTTGAGAACAAATGGAAAAACACAAAATAGAGATGATGAATATGACTTTTTGCAAAAGAATGAATCTGAACCGTTGAAGTAAAAGATACAAAAGTACAAAAGCAAATCCAATGGTTAGGAAATGAGATAGATATATGTCTTGTCAATTGTGTCAGATTTAATTAGGACCATTGAATGAAAAAAGAGACGTGTGGTTGAGGTTATGCTTAGTTACAAATTGACTATCTCTTTAGGAAAGAGCGAAGTTGTTAAGAAAAAGTGTCCTAGTAGCAGAAAGTGACTTATTATGTTATAAAAAACTTAAAACTGCCTCTGAACGTAATTTTCTCTTAAATGTGTCTCTATCATGAGTCCAAATTTATATGGGCCATTATATAGGCCCGCTTGAGAGTTGCTATCTTCTGCTACAACAAAACCCTTTCCAGAGAGTGGAAACGAGAGAGAAAACCCTAGAGACGACGACGGATCAAAGAAGATGACGCAGAGGAGCAATCAGTTCAAGGGCCAACAGAAGAAGAAGACTCTTGCTCCCAATCGCCATGGAAAAGCTGTTCAAACTCGCAAAGGTATATTCACTCTTTTGGCTGTTCACATGAATCCCTCACGATCTCTGTTTCTTATCATCTTCTTCTTCTTCTTACAGGGAAGAGATATATGAAACCATCAAAGACAACGACAGAGTTAGACACCGACCGGGTATCTTCTCTGTTCCTGAGTTGATTTGATCAAGCTGTATCATTTTAATTAAGTAAAATTGTCTGTATTGATTTTGTTAATTGGAGCAGGAGCTTACTAAATTCATAAACCATTGCAATGAAGTGAAAGCTGCCAACGCTGCTTGCAAAGAAGGTGGTCAACTTAATATCCTCAAAGCCGAGTCTCAAGCCGAGCCATCCAAGAAGAAGTCTACCAAGTAGACAAATCAGTTGTTCAACTTTTTGTAATTCTCACTAAACTCAATCGATATTTTTTTTGTCTTTAAATCATTTTTTTTTATTGTTTCCAGTTTTTGTCACAAAGACAACGTAATGCTATTGCTTCCAGTTTTTGTCACAAATACAACTATAATGACATCACGAGTGATTGAATTTCCATACGCTTATGAATTTACCACTGTGAGCTGTTACTACCTTCTTCATTCCCATTGCTATGCAGCTGATCTGAGGCCGGTTTTTCCTTTCAATTTTATCGATTTCGATGTCTTCAGATATTCTTTTACCTCTCCTTTTCTCAACCACCACTTGGGTTTGCCTTCTCAGAACTGTTGAAACTTTGTCGTCCATTATACAGCTAGACTGAACTCTACCACTCTTCTGGTCAATCACACGCAGCACCCCGTCTATTCCACCAGCAACCATAACCGATGTATCATTCCTTAACTGTTGTATTGAGTACATCACATTAGGACTCACTCGATTTTCCCACAGCTGTCTCATTTTCCTGTGATAAAAGCTTTGTTACAACACATCTCAAGATAGTGTTATTGTAGAACAAACCCAGCGGTTTTTAGTAACATACCTGAGGTCCCAGCATGATACATATCCAGCGGTTGTTCCAGAGAAGGCGAGATTCGAGCCTTGGTTAAAACAGATGGTTTGTATACCTGTGAAGAATCAGAGGGGGTTGGGTTGTTTTTAGGCATTCTCACTGTAACATGTAATCTGTAATGGAGTTTTGAGTGTACCTCCTGCAGTTATCGTGGATTTAAGCGTAGCCACTGGTTGATCCATTAAAGGGTCAGATACTGTTACTCTCCCGAGTGAAGATCCGCTAAGAAGCAGTTGATTGTCGCTCAAAGATAAGCACGTTATTGGCCCACCGTGAGTCCTGCCATCAGATAGTTTTAAAGCATTACCCAATTTGATAGGAAATTTGTGATATAGTCTCATATGAAAGTGTTACAAAAAAAAAAAGAGTCTCATATGAAACCGTAAACTATTCTCATAAAGACAACACAATAGACACAGAATGCGTATCCATACCTAATGATCTGTGAACATGTCTTACTGTACATATCAAATACACGAGCTGTTCCATCCTCGCATCCTACTACAGCTTCTGGGTCAATGTAACTGGTTGATTAAGAAAACAAAAATCATCGTTAGCATAGATAGAGAACCCAAGGTGGCCAAGTTAGAGTATATCACTGAAACAGGAAAGTTCTACAACACAACTAAATATTCCAAGAGTATCTTTTGGACAATACCGCATACAAAGTCCCTTAGGAATCGTGCCTTCACGAGATGGAAAGATGCTTCTTTGTCCATTTCTCCTCCATATGCTAATCCGGGTACCAACCAAGCCAACAATCTCAAAAACAAAAAAAAATATTCAAAGTTAGCCATTTTGCTGTTTCCTGATATAACATGATGACAAGGAAAAGGAAAACAAAATGCTTTCGTTTAGAGATCTAACGAGAGTCGAACATCAACATGAAAACAGATAACACTACTATAATAATGCTTTTCGGAGTTCAAATCAGCGACTCAGCTGAGGTTTATGTAGCACCATTGATCATAAACTCCATACTAAGCTCTTCAACTAGTGAACATTTTCTTGAATGTAGCAACAAGAAGTTGTACAAATGAATATACTAGAGGTTTACCTTGCTCTCGTCAAAATCGAAGTCAACCAAGGAGGCAGCATCAGGAAGGGAATATTCTTCCACGCATTTGTAACTATTCAATGACCATAGCCGCATAACCTGATAAAGTATTCACATTACCTTTTACCCAATGTTAGCTAAAATACTAATAAGCCAATTACAAACAGGAACACTTACCTTATCACCAACACCAGTAAGAAGCAGACCCTTCTTCATCCTACACTGAGAAACTCTGATATACATCAACATTAGAGCTATCTCAAACAGCAGAAAACAAAAAAACAAAAAACGAATTAAGAACATTGCCTCACCGGTGTGAGTGAGCTTCCCATCGCTCAACATCGATTCGACCTCTTAGTAAAGCCATCTTGTGATGTTTCATCGCGAAATCCTCCACGTCTATCTCAGGCGTCTGCTCCTTTGACGTGGAACCGAGCTGGTGCATCTTCCGGCATGAAGCTTGCAGCAGCTTCAGGGTGGTGTGTCTTTTCGTTAGGATGTGGATGCTTGGATGGGCGGTAGGTGTTGTGCGTTCTGGGTCCGGGATTATGGGTGGTGAGAGGGTGCGGGTAGGGTGGGGGATAGGAGGGAGGCGGAGTGCTGGGTGATGGAGGTGTTGGCGAGTAGAGAGAGGAGGAGCGGTGTGAGGGTGGTGGGTATGGTGAAGTATGTTGTTGCGCGAGAGAGGTGGGTAGAAGTGTTTGGATAGTAGTGTGATGGCGGAGGAGTTTTGTGAGTGGTCGTTATGTGTGTGGTTTCATGTGTTATGGGTGGGCGTTGTCGATCTGTATGAGTTGTTTTGTGTAGATGTGGTGCGGGGTGTTGGATCTGGGTACGGATGATGTTGTTTGTAGTTTTCTTTTTGGTGATTTTAGTGATGAAGATGTGAGGTTGCAGTGGGGTGCAGATGGTGATGGGAGGTGTGTGTGTGGCGCGCTGCCGTAGGGATTGTGTCGATCGATGGTTGGTCTTCTGTCGCGAGATCTTTCTCGCCGACGGATACATCGCCGCGGTTCGTGTTCCCCCTTTGTGTCTCGGTGTGTTGTGTATGTTTTCTTTTTTCTGTCTTGGGTGTCGTGCGTTTTTTTGCTTTTGGTGGTATTCCGAGGGGGAGGAGAGAGGGACCTTTATCCGTGTTGATGTCAGCGCGGAGGCTCCTGGGGTCGTACAATAGGGGTTTCTGTGATTTTTTGCCAGGAAACTACGCTAGGGGTGGATAACTTGTATTTGAAGGAGTGCAAAAGTAAAACCGCGTGTATTATTTGTGACTTGGAATCAACATTGTCAAAAGTGAAACCTAAAAGGCTATTGAAATTACAACCAGGTCCTTGTGACAAAAAAAAAAAAAAAAGGAAATTTTTTTTTAC